>BQNB010179537.1:0-12763 GCA_026074375.1 Tanacetum coccineum | reverse complement strand
AAAACATCAAAAATACGAAATATAAGACAAGAAACCAGAAACAATATTCATGATATTAAACTTCACGAGAAAGATGTTCGATCAAATCGGCGCGAAAGTTTTGACGCACTTGTGACGATTTGATTTGTCTGATAACTTGTAGCACTTGCTCATGGGGTCGTACGAGGTCGTACGGTTAATGTTCTTCTTTCGGATCCAGATATATCACCTTTTTGTGTTTACTAATCATATTATGTAATATGATGCATGTATACATCATATTTCTTATTCTTTCCAGACGTGTCGGTCATGCCGGATTAGCTAACATAGCCCATTATTTTCTGAGAATACCAAACGCTCATTCCACATCTTTCCTTGTCACTTCATGCATTCGCTTATATCGTATTCTCCTGTGGTCATCATCCCCCGAATTTGAAATCGACTTAACAAGTGTCACTCATTCCGGATATATACCATCAACAAGATAATATCCTCATTTGTAAGTTGTGCCGTTAGCCACAAACAGAACCTCTCGTGTTTTTTCTTATTTGGGATCGTTGAATAAAGGAGATTGATGTATTATGTTGATGTCGTTGTTCACCCAAGAAACGCCAAAAAAACATGTCATATTCATAAGTCATGTGACGCAAAAACGTCCATCAAAATAAATGGATTCGAATAATGATCACGTCTACAATATTGCCCTTATATGCGTTCAGACAACCAAACCACTCCTACACTCAAGGCTTCTTAACAATCCCTGAAATCCGTGCTTTACTTCGTGAAACGCGTATAGCTTTTGAACATCAGTGATAGTAAGTTTTTGCAAATACTCTGCTCCAAAAATTTCCATAACAGACTCTGCTCCAAAAATTTCCATAACAGACTTACAAAAATTATCAAGAGATTCACGAAAAGTTGTTTCGCCCATTCGCAAATATTCATTAAGGGAGCCAGGAACGGTTCCGTGTGCCAATTGAATAATTACGAAGGTGCACTTCATCAACGACGAAATATCTTCTCTTCCGATACAGTCAATATCAACACGAAAGTATTCAGAATGAATAGTTACTTCTTCAACTATGCTTGTGAATAGCTCTCGACTCATTCAGAACCTCTTCTGAAAACGATATGCAGCGTACATCGGATTTGCACTAAAATAGGTGGCGACTAAACGATCTTGAGCACCATAACGATCTCTACGTACGATATTTCTCATCAGTCTACAAGCTAGGCTTTACTAAAAAGGTCAAGTCTGACTATTAACTTCTTCTTTAGATTAATCTGTCAACATGAACGTTTTGAAATTCATTTGGATAGCGAGGAATTATATATTTTTTATTTGAGTTATGTATATAACAAGCAAAAGAACCCGCGCGTTGCGGCGGGACTAATTTTGTAAATTTTTTGGGGCTAATTTTTTCCCGAATATTTTTTTTTGGGATGGTTTATTTTTTATAAATTTTATAGTTTGATAGTGAGGCGTGGGCACTTTTTGCAAAAAAAAAAACCTAGTGGCCACCATGCTTCGTCCCTTTTTTTCTCTTGTCACGCGTGAGGATGGTTTGCACACAATTGGGCTCACATGTGAGGATGAGATTGAGTGGTGCGGGCTCACACTCAGTTGAGGCAGCTCTTATTTACCAATCCAACCGAGACTACCTCCGCAAGCCTTTCGTGCTTTTCCTGGAGTCCTCAGGCAGATTGATAAATGTTTAGTGGGCTCATTGTGGGGGGGGGGGGGGGGGGGGGGGGGGGGAATAGCGATTTCGTTCTAATATCACAAATGTTCCGAACACTAAACATTTGTACATAAAGTAGGACATACATATCGACTTGACCAAGTTTTTCCAGTTTCCTCGTTGCTTTTCTATAAATCAAATACTTTGTTAGGAATGATAAAAGTGACGATCTTATTGAGATCGAGTCTTGTAATAATTAGAAAAATAATATTGTCTAATAGGTTAGATGAAAGGTTCGTGACTAAAATAAGTCACGAAACCTGACTAAATAGCCAAAGTCTAAAAGATAAGAGCACCTTGCTCATACTTGTAAAATGGGTATAAATACCCCATCACCTCCTCATTAGTGATTTTGTCTACAAATCTCATCTAATCATTTTTCTCTAATCCTCCTCCTCCCCTCTTTCTCTCTCTATCTTTCTCTCATCGAAATTAAACACTTAATTGCTTCATTCTAATCCATTTTCTCTAATCCTTCCTCCTCCCTCTTTCTCTCGTCTACTCTCTATCACTTCTCTCTCTAGATTAAACATTCTTTTTATTAGTTTATGATCCTGAATTCAGACCTCACAAAGTAGTATTAGAGCTGCAGGAGGGTTTAGATGTTGTCTTTAGGGAGACTTATTCAGTTAGCAAATCCTGATAGCTTATTCCGCAGCACTTATTTTGGGGTCATATGAGCTTACATTTCATCTGGTTTTATATTTGCGAGCTTAATCTGACTTTTTCATGTGCTACTTTATGTCTTTCACCTTATTTTCTCATGTGCTTACTTCTGCGAGTCAACACTAACCACCGGCTTAAAAATCTGCTCTAATCATTTTTAGCAGCTTATTTTGCTAATCACAGTTCTT
Source organism: Tanacetum coccineum (assembly GCA_026074375.1). Taxonomy (NCBI): domain Eukaryota; kingdom Viridiplantae; phylum Streptophyta; class Magnoliopsida; order Asterales; family Asteraceae; genus Tanacetum; species Tanacetum coccineum. The sequence continues at coordinate 10,188 of BQNB010179537.1, read as the reverse complement.
CTCGAGTTTGAATGCTTTCAGTTTTATCGTAAAAACTTTGGCAGAAATTTGCATACAAACTCTTGTCGCTTATTCGTTGCTATATAAATGATAATCTAAACCCACCTTATTAAAGGTCAAAATTGTACAAAAATCAAATTCATATATTTGACCTCGTCAAAGTTTGTTTCAACGCCGGGCTCAAAGTTTGTTACAACGATCAAAAGTCTCTGTTACTCTTCTGGTTGTTGTCAACATCAAAACTCAGTTTCTCAGTCAACATGTTTTCAACAGATCTCATATTTTACCGAGTTTGAAATACAAAGATAAGAAAAATATTTTTCAACAGATTCTAGATCTAACAAATCCGATTTTTAATCTACACTTTTTCACCATCAACAACAACATAGCAAACGCTACGCTCAACAATCATAGCTCATTTCTCAACCACAAATAAATCCGAGCAACTGATCTACATCCCGTCATCAACACATTGATCAAGTTGTTTTGAAGCTCTTACAATTGTTACTATTTTTTTCGAAACTCATCATCAGAGATCAAAACAACACTGAATGCTCGACTAAACTTTTTGAGTTGTTTCCGGTGAAATACAAAATAACAAACGGGGAAAAAAGAAAACAAAGAAAACAGAAAAGATCAACTACCCTGATCAAAGTGAGGTGACCTATATCTTGTGTATCTTATAATTGCGGCAAGAATAAACCACAAAGTTGTGTTAGTGTTTATAAGAAACGCGAATTAAGAAAGAAGATTCGTGTATCGAATTTTGCGAATTTAGTGCATTAAGAAATACACAGATGGGCAAATGAATTAATTTTTTTAAATATTAGATTGATGTTGTGTTTGTTGGTGGATGAGTGAATAAGAAAACAAAAAGAGGCGTGTGAAATTTTTTAGGTTTAGGATTTGAGTGAATTTGTGTGAGTGACAAAGAAAGTGAGGCGTCTGTGTTTGTGTGAAGTGAGAATTACGTTATGTTGTAAGTGTAGTTTTATACTCATACAAAATTAGGGTTAATATGGTCCAAGGTAGACATGCAAATCCAAACCGGTTTTTTTAAAAATCGGTCGAAAAAACCGAAACCGGTTTTTTAAAAAACCATTTTTTTTAACCGGTTCGGTTAAATATAACCGAACCGGTTAGACGCGAGTTTTATTGGTTTTTTTTGCACAATACCAGTTTTTTATTCGGTTTTTTAAAACCGGTTTTAACCGGTTTTTTAAAAAAACCGTTTAAAACCGGTTTTTTTTTTTTTTTTAAATTTTTTTATTTTTATTTTTATAACCGTTAATAGTTTTTAAAAAAAACCCCGAGTTTTACATACTGATGATATCCCTAATAGTTTATTTTAAAAAAACACTAATATGTTTTTAAAAAAAAAATGTTTTAAAAAAACACTACTTGAGTACACCAAGTATAACCGAACACTAATAGTTTTAAAAAAAAAAAATTTGACTACTTGAGTACACTAATATGTTTTTCGTGGGAGATTGTGCCATGCGAAGCTCGAAAATGTATAGTATATATATAATTTGTTCAGTTGTAGATATTGTAATGTTTTAAATAAAAGTGTATGGTTGATATTTTTTTTAGTATTTTCCGGTGCAAATAAAAAGTTATATCTGTATTTGTTTAACATTTTCGTTTCCGGTGAGTCTTGTAGTTTAATTAAAATTGTTGATAATTAACTAAGTTTTATTACAAATAAATATTCGAAGTTTTTTAAAATTCTGAAAAAAACCGAACCGGTATAAAAACCGGATTCCGAAACACTTATAACCGAAAAAAACCGAACACGGTAAAAAACCGATTCGAAAATTTTTATAACCCAAAAAAACCATTCCCGAAATTTATAACCGAAAATACCCGATTCAAAAAACACCGATAAAACCTCGAAAACCGTTATTAGAAAAACCGATTTTTATAATAAACCGTTTTCTAATAACCAAAACCGGTTTTAGACCCTATTTATTTGGCGCGCATCTCGAGTTCCAGAGGATTAATACAATTCGACAAATTTTGGGCCTTAGATGTAGTTGTATCCTCAACAATCAAATTAAAAAGGGGAATATAAACTGTGTGAGTTGGGCTTTATGTTAGCAAACCGAAAATGCCTATCAATTTTTAATGCATTTTATACTGTTAGACCAAGTGTGTTTTTGTAGAATCATGTGTATAAAAATCTTTTTGTTAATAAGGGATAAATTTGTGATATAATCTTTGGTATAAATAACGGTTTTTTTTGCGATAGATTTTTCGAGAGGCTGAATTAAAAAAAATTGGGGTTAGACGAGAGAGAGAGAGTTGATTTGTGTTTATTATTATTTTGTTTGATTTTTTAGAGTTCGTGTTTTTGAAAATACTTGTGGTCTCGTTTGATAAATAAGGGAAAATGAGATCAACATAGAAAATAAAACGCTTAGCTAGGAAAGCTGAACACAACAATTATTTTGCTCAAAGCGAGTCCAACCATACAAACACAAACGACTCTAACTAGCTTACCTTGTAGTCTGTTGATAAGGAATGGAATCGCTCTATTTAGAAGGTATTAACAAGGATAATAATGTTATCCTCAATGAATTTCTTGAGTTGATGAAACGGGCAAAACGTTATAATAAACAAAAGCCAGTCTCAAGAAATTCATTAACGGCCAAAACGTTTAAAATAAACAAGCTTCAGTCTCAATTAGTTTTTCGTGATTCTAGATCATTCGAGAGTCTAGATAAAACACCAGAATAAATTAGAGTTAGATGTCAAGGATTATAAGAGACAAAAAGAGGAATATCAAAATGACACAACTCTATTTTTCAATCAAACACAGTGTAAAAAAAGAGGAAAAATAACTTGATCCATATTCTTCAGTTACAAGCTAAAATCAAAGATTTTGAAAATGAGTTTGCGTTTGTAAACATTGGCTCCAAATCAACTTAAACACTTCAGAGCTTGCTTACAAATGAAACAAAAAGCCTTTGCGGGACAACTTAATCGAAAGTCGGGTTTGGATACTATAGACGGTCCTTATTTTCTTTCATCACAAGCTTGCGCCACATAATTCTAAGTTTATAATGCTTATAACTGTGTAATAAGAGTGAACAACTGCATGTGTTTGATTCTGAGGAAACTCTTGAGGATGCTTTCAAAAGTCAACAAAAAATGACAGAAAAAAATGAGATGATCAAATTGCTGTTTGCAAATAAACAAAAAGTCGGACAATTAACCTACAAAACATAAGCGCTTTATAAAGGATTTTAGTTCCTCAAAAAGGAGTCTTTCCTGTCCGAGCATCTCTATAACTCTTCCATTCTTCTATTCCCTCGGTAATGATGCTCCCTGGTATCAAAAAATATGCCAAGGCTGAGGTCACCTTTGGTCAAAAAATTAGACAAGATAAAATTTGTTTTGAAAAACTGACTTGCCTAATACAAAAAGACCTGTAAAAGAGCAAGCTCATTCTTACGATCATCACCGGCAGAGATACAAATCAATGATTTTTTCGTCAGATCAAGTTAATAAAAACCAATTCTTAACGAGATGAATGTTTATCTGAATTCTTTCCAAAAACTATTTCAATGGAATATAAAAGAAATGAAAGATGTTTTTGATTCGACAGAAAGTATAACATAATGACTAGAGAAACAAAAATAAAGCTTCTCTAAAGACAACTATTGGAAGCATCCTTAGCTGAAGAAAATCAAGAATCTTGTAATAACCTCTTGTGTGAAAATAAGGAATAAGGATTTATATGAATGGAAATTGACAGAATTTTCAAGCTCAACGCAGACCAAAAGATGTTTCAAATAAGAGTAAAAAACAACTGACAACGTGGTTCTTTGAGTAATGGTGCATCTAGAAGCCCTCACACATTGTCCAAAAGAATTGTTGAATTGAAAAGATTTTGTCAAAATTTGAGGCAAAGAGTATTGCAATTTGAAATCGCACTTCACACAAGTCTCATAAGAAAATAATTCCTTTGAAACAACAGTGCAAAAAAAAAGAGAATTTTTTGGCATCATTACAACTCGAAATGCTCATATAGAAACAGACTTAATAAAGATTTATTTAATAGTTCAAATGTCGTCAAAAGTTTAGACTAATCAATGTGATAAAGGTCAAAGTAAAGGACAATTTTTGAAAAATTGAAACTAAAATACATTGAGTTTGGAATATCGAGTGTCGACATTAATTAAAGGAGAATGAACACATGAATTTTACTTACAAAACCTTGTTTTGATCAATCAATAAAGGTCGCGAGTTCAAACCAAAAACTGTCAAAATGTACACACAAACGAGCATAAAATCTGAAGTCTCAATTGTTTGAATTTGCTAAAAACAAAGTCAGTATAATTTAGAAAAATATTGAATTTCTTTTAAAAATAGGTCACCTTCCGGGGGAGAAACAACATCTTTTTGAAAACAAAACAAGTGTTTTTCAAATAAAGATTGATGAGCTGGAAAAGGTTTTAACTCAACAAACAAAAGATTTTAATGCTGTCAAGCTTGAATTGTCCAACAGAACTGCTAAATTTGAGGCGTATTTTGAAAACATTAAAAAAAACGAAAGTTTGGTTTCTTGAACGACAATGTGGCTCGTGAGGTTGATGATTCAAAAGCCTGAAAATGATCAATTTTTGAAAGTAATTAACATAATTGAGAACTCAATAGGAAAAAATGAAAGGAAAGTATTAAAACTAAGTTTGATAAACATTCAATTTTGGAAAACCGACACCAGCGAAAATTGTTGATAAACTCTCAAATTTCAAAAACATGGTTTAACACCCAAAAGTTTGAGTATTGCAAAAGAGTTGTTCAAAACCAGTCACTGGCAAAAAGCTTTGCCTAAAAATGAAAAAGATCAGCATTTAAACTAATTGCAATATTTGGAATCAAAAATTGGCATCGCAAATATTCGTTCTTGTCAAAAAGAATATCATCGATTTAAGAGCTTTGTAAAATGCTTTGAAAGATACAGTTTGATTCCTTAATCGTGAAAAGGAGGGAAACCCAATGTTTCAAATCTTCCAAAAACCTAGAGAAAGAGTTTCGGAAAAGTTCACACGGGTGATCCTCAAACCGTTTTTAAAGAAGGTTTTTCCTCGGTTACAACCTATTCTTTACAAAAAGATAGGAAGTTTTCTAAGAAATCACAAAGTTTTGAAACATTTTTTCCTCAAAAAGGGTTTTTCTAAGACAAGAGCTTCAAATTGCAAAGAATCAACTTTTTTGGAGCATCACACTCTTAGTCATAACACCGGGTAAAACAAGTGGTGAGGCCAATTAAAGGAACGCGTCAACTTTTGCAGCATCTACTTCTCAAAAGAGTTTTAAGACAAGAACTTTAAAAGGAAAGAATCAAGTTTTTGGTAATTCCACACTCTAGTGATTTTACACCGGAAAAACAAGTGTGCGGGACCCAACAGCAAAGTCATTCGAAATCTTTCAACATATACCAAATCAGCAAACTCTTCCAATGCAAAACAAGAATTACTTTGCTGTCGACCACTCACATGAAAGGAAGATTTTCCAAACGATGCAAAAACCAAAATTTCAGATGTTTCATATCAAATGACAAAACATAAATGGACATCTTCTTCGTCAACAAGCTTTAAGAACCTCCACATGCAAACGACCGAGTTTCAAAAATCAATGGAAAAATCAAAAGGAACGTTTCTAAGTCTCTGGTTGATTTCACCCCCGAGAAGTTGTATATTTTTCAAATGAAACACTGCTTTCAAGCTCTCGTTGGAACTCAACATCTTTATATCGACTTGACACAACTTTAAAGTGTTCTCAAAACATGGCCACAACCTCCGTTAGCCACCGTGCTTTAAATGGGTTCCAAAAGGTTGTTGTCTAAATTAAATGTTAATGGTTTGTAATTAAATGTCATATTGCACCCCGGCCGGTCGATCAAATAAAGGGGAAAGTATGAAAAACGTTTTTCAGTTGTCATGTCGCTTTAACTAAAAAGAAGAGAAATCATCTTGTTTTGAGGAAACAAAAATTCAACTTTTCAAAAAACATGTTACAAAATCTTTCAAAGTTTGCTCACCAATAATGGCTTGATTCAATTACATTTTGATAACAACCCGATTTTCAAATAAAAGAAAAGTAACACGTTTTAGTTCGCTTTATCTATAAAAGAAGAGAAATCTTCTTGTCCCAAGTAATTTTATATCAACATCGTATTTAAAAAGTGTGCTTGGGACATAACGACTATCTAAGTAAATGTCAGCTTAGGATCGCCTCAAATAATGGAAAGTGTACATTTTGTACATTTATCCCGCCTGCGGAAGTTTTTACAACTTCTTGTACTTTAAGAAGCTATTTCATTTAAGATATTCCAAATCTTGAGCTCAAGTAAAATGGTAGTTTGAACCCATATTTTCAAAGAGTTATTCACTAAGATTTTTCAAAATCTTATCAACTTATGTGTTCAAAACCAAAGCTGTTTGATGTTGAACATAATTTTTCAAGATATTTAAAAAACAAGATTGTTTAAAACTCTTATCCAATTAGTAATGTTCAATACACACTCCCTTACCTCGTCTCACATCCCATATTGATATATTTTTGAGTGGGAGTATAAAGACAATGTTTTTAACAAATGAAATAAATAATTGAATTAAAAGAAAAGTAGATGTGGTCAAGTGTGTTTAATACGAATAATGCATGCAAATGGTGAAGATTATTCCGGTTAAGACCGTTTTCATCTTGAAATTAACACGTGATAGACATGATTGAGCAATCACACTAGACCATGAATACGTTTTAGATATCAACATATTTTTGATGCAACTAGTTTATTCAAAAGGTGCGTTAAAACATTTAAGCGAAATGCTTTAAATCATAAATCATGCTATAAATCACCGTTTTCCAGCAACAATCTCATACGCTATTTAAATCAGTATTCATCATCAAAAATATCCTATGGTATGCTATTTTTATGAGGGGGAGCAAAATTAGATCAAATTGTGGTCAAGAAAAATAATGCTTTAAAATGCGTGGTATAACATAACAAAGTGATCTAAAAGAACTCAAAGTGAAAGTCAACACTCATTCACTCCATTGCAGGTGGGGGGGGGTGGACTCGAGACGGTCAGTGAAGGGTAGTGAGCAGGTAGCAGGCGACGATGGAGTGAGGAGGGGTGTGGGGAGGGTATTGTGTCGTGCGAGAATGAGTGAAGGTACTTTGTTCCGAAAGTGGTTGGGGTGTGAGGAAGTGAGTGTTGAGTTTAAGGTGAGGCCGAATAGCAAGCTTTGGAAGTGTGGGTCATTGTGTTTTATTGAGGGTGTTCACGATCTTAAATTACCCTATTAACCTATCTACCTCACAATGAACAAAGAGAGAAATAGAGGTTGTAAGGTTAGTATTATCCATGATCCAACCAGAACCGGAGGGATCTACCCAGGGACAGTCCATACAATGAATAGAAGTCCTTAGTATGATGAGTTGAATGTGAATGTCGAAGAAATGTAAACTAAGGCATGAGCTATCATCGGTAACACAATCACAACATGATGATAGTAATGACGTCTTGGTGGACATGAAGGGGTTGAAGAATGAAAAAGAAATATAGGGATAAAGGGTGAAAAGAAAGAAAGCCCTCCACAAACTTTAAAGCAGAAATCGGTCAATACATAATCATCGAATATCACAAAGAGATATTTGTATTGAAGAAAGACGTCATGGACCCAGTGATGCACTGCACAACCGCCTTCCCACCACTCAAGATCTCTCAAAAGAATTCTTGTTCATTGTCACTTAGATAAATGCATAAATCTATTGACATCTCCACTCTGAGATGTTGATATGAAAAGTGGCAGTTTGCTCCAGCCTTCGATCAACAAAAAACCAAAAAAGCCACTTATTGAGTTCTTAGAGCCAAAAAAAGATCAAAATCACTAAATCTCACATAGGAACACAAAAGTACATTTGTAATAAACATCAAAAGAATCAAAAACGTTAACAAGAGGTCGTTTACCATGTTATGTGACCAGTATCAATGTCTTAGTGACATTGCCGGAACATTCAAGATGATAACTTTAAATTAAGTTTTCACATGATTGAAGGAAAATCCTACCAGTGCTAAACAGCCAACGCTGAACGTAGGTCACTATTTGAAAATGAATTTATTAATGATCAATTAGTGTTAACTAGTAATCTAAGTGATCTAGTATTGATCGTGTTTTCCCAAAAAAAAATTCGAAAAACACAAACAATATTTCCTTGAATCATGTTAAGTGAAGTGTTGGATTACCAAAGGTTACTTATGATGTCTAATATTGATAAGGGAGATGTTTGGAATTGAAGCTAGTAGTTGACTCTCATGCTTAGACCGCACTTTACACATGACTTCACTATCGAATATTCAGGCGTAACAAGATTATTATTATGTTTTGATGGTCATACCAATATAAATCAGATGGGGAAGAGAAGTGTTCTAGCTGAATAGTTTTCTGATTGATGCGCAACAATAGGGGGAAAGAAATGTGACATCGGGACTTAATTGGACTTTGGTGTAATACACATAGTGCAACAACTGGGGGGAAGAAATGTGTATACATCATCCAGGACTTAATTGACTTGGAGGATATAGTTTCTTTCTTATGTGAGTTGTTTGTGTGAAGTATGTGCGAACGAATGGTTGTTTATTTTATGGTAGGCACATAAGTGGAAGATACATTATGTGTACAACAACATCAACAACATCTCTACCTTTCAGAAGCAAGAAAACCGTCATAATTCATACCTTCATTTCTCATACTTAAAGTTTAAAGAATACACTACCACTTCCACTTCCGCAACTCAGATAAATCAAAGAACTTTCTCAAATCATCAAGTATTGGTCAAACAAAAATTCTACACGAGGAAGATTGTAATCATCAAGAAAAGTATGAGTATGTTTTTAGAAAGCTTTAAAAAGACAAATCAAGATGAGTTCATTAAATGAATGACATATATAAAAATCTCTAAGGCAAAGACAAAAAGTAAAATGGAAAGATCAAGACAGATTACTAAGCATGATTAGAACAAGACCACTAATAAAACATCAAGACTCAAGACAAACAAGCAACGCTGCTCAAAAAATTTCAATAACAGACTTACAAAAATTATCAAGAGATTCACGAAAAGTTGTTTCGCCCATTTGCAAATATTCATTAAGGGAGCCAGGAACGGTTCCGTGTGCCACTTGACTAATTACGAAGGTGCACTTCATCAACGACGAAATATCTTATCTTCCGGTACAATCAATATCAACACGAAAGTATTCAGAATGAATAGTTACTTCTTCAACTATGCTTGTGAATAGCTCTCGACTTATTCAGAACCTCTTCTGAAAACGATATGCAGCGTACATCGGATTTGCACTAAAATAGGTGGCGACTAAACGATCTTGAGCACCATAACAATCTCTACGTATGATGTTTCTCATCAGTCTACAAGCTAGGCTTTACTAAAAAGGTCAAGTCCGACTATTAACTTCTTCTTTAGATTAATCTGTTAACATAAACGTTTCGAAATTCATTTGGATAGCGAGGAATGATAAATATTTTGTTTGAGTTACGTATATATTAAGTGAAATTATGTTTAAAGTTGTTTATAAAAATGATGGGGAATATGGGTATTATAGGTAAATGAAATGGTAGGGTTTAATTTATTTTTTATAAATTTTATAGTTTGATTGTGAGGCGCGGGCACTTTTTGCAAAAAAAACCGAGTGCCACCATGCTCACCCTTTGTCCCTTTTTTTCTCCTGTCACGCGTGAGGATGGTTTGCACACAATTGGGCTCACATGTGAGGATGAGATTGAGTGGTGCGGGCTCACACTCATTGTGTGCAGCCTGATTTAACACTAATATCAAAGTTCGAACACTAAACATTTGTACTAAAGTTGACATACATATTTTTCTATAAATCAAATACTTTTCTCGTTTCTTGCAATGGAAAACACACATTCATGACTTTTCAATCATATATCACACACTGTATTCAAATTAAAGATTACAACAGTTCATTTATGAAACTTTTATAATCAAATTAGAAAAAATCACATTGTGGTAAAAATCACATGTGGTTGAGATCACGTGTGGCAAAAATCACATGTGATTTAATGTGTTTTATCCAACTTTGACGAATTAACTGCACTTATCGATAATTCGAAATATAATACGTTAGATATGGTTGC
>BQNB010179536.1:0-12763 GCA_026074375.1 Tanacetum coccineum | reverse complement strand
CACCAATTTTTAAAAACTACAAACAAAAATAAACTGCTGATATTTTAGGATGCAAAAGGAAGCTTTTGACTAAAAAGAAACTAAGTAGACTTTGATAGTTTTATGTGAGACAAATGTAAACCCCAAAGTCTGTTTTACAACTTCATTTGGACACTAAAATGGACTCAAGAAATGAACTAAAAAGCTGGATTTAACAGCTTAAGCATAATAAGCAAATGTAACCTGTTTTGGTCCAACAGGTTACAATAGGTTTTTAGAAAAACTTGTAAAAACCAATTTCTGACTTAAAAAGTTTGAAAAACAGACAAAAAATACTTAAAAATTGCTTGTTAAAAGAAATCAAAATGACCCAAAGTGTTTAAAACCAAAATGACCCTTTTTGACCCACTATCCCAAACACCCCTTTAATGTATGAAAACCACTTTTTTAAGGCAAATTTTTATGATTTAAGCAAATTTCCTTAAAGAACAGAGAACAAGTATGAAATATTAAGCAGAAATAAGCAATCTCAACACAAAAAAAGCACTATAATAAGCTGATACAAAATAAGCAGTTTAAAGAGCAAATGTGGACAGATTTAAGTAAACTCTATAAAAGATAAATAAACTAACAACTAAGATAAATAAGCTTTAACCTACCATAGATAAGCACAAATAAGCAACTAAAAACAGATAGTAAGCAATAATAAGCACCTAAACAGTAAAAAGCTTAAAAATAGAAAATGAGAACTTACAAGGACCTTTGCTCAAAACAAGGGTGATAAAAAGATTCTACAAGCTCTAGCTTGTATAAAACAAGCTAGTGGGGGTCCATAAGCACTTCCATTGCTTGCTTATCATCCAGTTTAAGCTGAGGTACTTTTTGAGGGGAGGATTTTTTTTTTGGTTTTTATAAATTTTCTTAATACTTTTTATACTTAAGTATTCTTTAGTTAAAACAGGTTATCAAGGAGTTAAATAAGAGCTTATATGAGCTTTTAGAACATAAGTTAACACTTAAATTTCAATAGAACTTAAAACAGAATTTTAAAAATCAAAGCTGAATTTCATTAAACTTATAAGAAAAACATTACACTGAAAAGTAAAAGTGAAATAAACTAAGCTAGGTTAAAAACTATATATCTTGCAAAACTAACTGCCCAATGGGCTTACAAGATGGCCTATTTATATAAGGCTAATGAACATTCTAGGTCTTCTTTCTTGTTTCTTCCTCTTGTGTTTGTTTGCTGAGACAGCTCATGTAGTGTGTTTCTTTGGTGAGGAGAAGCTCAACATCATCCTGGCCATTCATCTTGAGTGGTGCCCAATCCAAGTCATCACGACCATTGATCTTTCTTGCCCAATGAACATCAAAGGGATTGCCAAGGTGGCAAGAGCCCATGTGGGGTGTGGGGAAGGGTGGTGGTGACAATTTTGGCCGGATGTGAACAGTGCCCAAGGAGGGGGACAGGGAAGCGTAAACAGTGGATAATGGTTTGGGCGGGAAAATTTGTTGTGTGTACAACAGGGTTGAAGTTTGGGGTTGATGGCAGGAATGGTCCTCCATTTTGTATGGTGTGATTACATTGTGAGTCCATGTGGTGTTATAAGTTTGGGAATGTGGCAGAAAAGGCCCCTCAAAGTTATATGGGGCTTTGCAAAGTTAGTCCAATGAGGACTAACGAGGGTTAAGTTACAAGTGTTGATGGTTAACGGGTAGTTTGGGGGATTGGGCTTTTTAATGGTGTTTGGGTCGGTTATAAGATTTGGACTTTGGGCCTTTTAAAGTCTTTATTAAATATACTTAATGGGCTTGTCCGGCCTATTAGATGGGTTCGGGTGGGCCCATTAAGTATTCTTCATTTTCGGCATCGGTTTTGACTGTTGACTTTGTCGGGGTTGACTTTGACTTTTGTTGACTTTGGCTTCGATTTGACTTTGTCTTTTCACGCTTTTCCATTCCGTGCTCGATTTTGTCCGTTTTTGCTTGATTTCTCGTCCTTTTGTCGGATATCCGTTTCCTGCACAAAACAAGTGAAAACATACAAATACAATGTACTTTTGGTACGTTTTTGGTCATTTAAGTCCGATTTTAATGGTAAAAGGTATGTGTAATTAAACGCATACCAGTCTCTTTATCATCTTCCATTCTTTGTCTCTTTGAAGATTCTTGTTGTTGCCCTTTCCCTGCTCTTTTCTTACCAAGTATCTTCTTTCTGCTGCCTTTAGCTTTCTCCTCACTTCTTTCTGCCTTTTTTGACTTATCAGATTCCAGTTCATCCTCTGTACCTTTAGAACATTTTCTATTCCTGTTTTGCTTTTAACTACCTCAAAATCCATAGGTATAAAAGTATTTACTCTCCTCATTTCATTATCAAACAACTTCTGGATTTCTTCATAGCTCTTGCTCTTCAACTGATTATGTTTGTATCCACCTATGTTTTTAAGATAGGTAGACATTAGATTCCTCTTTTGAGATTTAGTGGGTGGCTTACTTTTTTCTCTTCAACTCTAAGCATTGCAAAGTGTTTCTTTCTTTTGTTCATAAGCTCTACAAACAGTCTTGATCTTTCTTCAATAGTTATCTCTCCTTGTTCTTCTGTTTGTAGCCTCTGAGCTAACTCAAAATCTGCCTCCATCATAGCTTGTGTATTATCCCATGACTCAATCAAAGTTATGTTGGCTTCTTCTTCCTTTTTTCTTGCAATCCTTTCTTCTTCTATAAGTTCAGCCTCCAACTGAGCTTGAAGATTTCTTGCCAAATCTTCACCAAGAGCAACTTGATCTTTTCTTTTCAGAGGAACTTCAGGCTCAATCATGATTGCTTTGCCTTTGTCTTTAATCATTGAAGGTTGTGATTCTTGTGGAGTTCTGAATTCACTTGGATCATGTACTACAACCCCTCTAGCCTTGGGTCTTGTAGTTGTTGTTGTTGTAGCAGCAGTAGTAACAACTTTAGGTTTAGCTGCTTTGATTTGAATAAGTGTTTGAGCCAAAGTGATTTCTTTAATAGTTGTAGGAGCAGCACTACCTTCAACACTAGTATCTACTTCTCTTTCCTTTACACTCTGCTCTTGATTGTCACCAACTGGCATATCCACATTTATTTCATCACCATGAAGATCATTTATATCAAACATTTCTGCATCATCTGACCTCCCCTGGGTATCATCAACTAAAGAAACATCAACATCCTTATCAATGTCTTCTATGCTCCTCCCCTGTTTGGATGCATCTTTATGATCACCCAAACTCTCCTTATCTTCAAAGGATTCAACTCTACTAGACATACCAACTTTCTTTAGTCTTTTTAATCATGTAGTTCTTGATTTCTTTTTCCTTTCTAGCTTCTGGACCCTCTTCTTTAAATCAGCAATCTCCTTTGCTTGAGCATCCTTTGCCTTCTCTAAATCAAGAACCTGTTTTTGCAAATTAGTACACAAAAGCATCAATTCAGATAGTTGCATGCTATCCTCACCACTAAGAGGTGGATCATTATAAGGTGTAGGAACACTGTCATCTTGTTGTAGCTCCTCTTGAGTAACTGCAACGTCCTTCCTTTGTTTCCTCCTGGATTGTTTCTTCTGAGATCTAGAGGATGATGGTTGAGTAGTAATGGGTGTTTGAAGAGAATCAGCAGGAATGCCTGAATCTACACCCTCATCTTGAGTAGGTTGAACCATCATTGTTTCAAACAAAGGTGTTATCCTCCCAGAAAAATCCTTTCCTTCTCTTTTCATATTGGCAAAGATTTTCTTTGTGTGTGAAGGGTTAACAAAAATCTTCTTGTGATGTGACATATCACCAAGCTGTTGATTAATGAAAACTTGTAGAAATCATAGATACATCAAAATTTTAATCCCTCCATCTAAGTGTTTCGCCATAGCATCAAAAATGTACTTAGACATATTAAATTTTTGATTTGTAGCCAAACATATGATTAAAGAAGCCATTGTACTACTGAATTCATTCCATGCAGTGGATTTGGCACTAAGGCATTGGGTAATGGTATGAATTAAGAACTTTCATTGCGGAGAAAAGAAAGCTTTATAAAATGTAAGCTTTTGAGAAGGTTTTCCATACCCCATTCGTGCTAGTTCTTCAAAAATTGTAGCAGTTGGCAAGCAATCAGTACCTCCTGCATCTTCCAAGTGAAGATCACTTCTAATGCTTGTCTCCATGAGGATCACCTTCTTCTTATCAATTAGGGCTTGTATCTGACGTTCACCATTAACCATTTTTGCCTTTGCGGTTGCCCAGAACTATTCAATGCAAGACGTGTAGATAGTAGGATTGACAGTCAATGCATAACGAATCTGATTAGCATTCAGAAAATCAAGAATCTCATGAAATCCATCACTTTCAGCGGGTTTTTCCAAGAATGCGACCATGTTGTGAGTATCAGCAAAAGTTAGAGTTGACATTGTGTTGTGTTTTGATGATCAAAGATGAAATTGAGTTAGGGTTTATGGTTAGAGAGTGTTTGAATGATTGAAATCGAATAAAGGATCAAATGAAACCCTGAATCGAAGTATTTATAGAATCACCCTCAGCAGCATTAACTTGAACTGGCAGCACTAAATTAGGCCTAGCAGCATTAACTTAAACTGACAGCACAAAGTTATGCCTAACAGTAGTAAGTAACCCAATAACCTAAGACTAACAGCATTAAGTTTTAAGTTACCAGTACTAACTTCAATTTCTTTCCAAAAAGGACTTCTATCATCAATTGATTCTTCTCACAAGCTCTCTTTCTGTTTTTATGCTCACAATATCTCTTAATTCTTTTTGCTCACAAAATCACTCATTTTTTTTATTCACACATCTCTCTTTCTGTTTTTTTCAATTCACATCTCTCTTTTCTTTTTGCTCACAAAATCTGACAATTTTGTACCAAGTTCCATCAATTCTAATAGTTTCATAATGTCCTCCCCACTTTCAAGTGTAACCTCTTGAGAGAGGTGGATCATTAGACTGTTTAGATGTAGTCTCAAACCTAGTTTGAGCATCTGTACCTCCTAATATGGTATCTTGGCACCTGAGACCATTACCTAAATCAGTGTTAGGAATAAATCTTCACAACAGGTTAGTACTACTTAGATTAGTCTAACAGTATTAACTGAGTTAGTACTGCTAGCATAAATTTAGTACTGCTAGTGTTAGTTTGTACTGCCAAAGAAGATTAATAATTCTAAAGGAATCATAGATTCCATAAGATAAGGAGTACTTTGGATGATAAGATTGATAATTATAGAATAACTTGTATTAGAATATTTCTAAAAGTTTATGTTTTTATCTTTGTATATTGTTGTACAGCCGACTAAGAACTCCTAGTCCTATAAAAGTCGCTCTAGGCATTAAGTTGATATACAAGTTTCATAGTTGAGAAGTCTATTAAAAAGCTTCAAGGTTGTAAACCTATTACTAGTAAGAGTACTTCATATTATTGAACTAATAATATTGGGTGTTTGGTTATATCATTGTTCATTCACAATTACTGTTTTAATTCATAAATCTTCTAGATATTAAAGGTGAAGATTCTTTCTCATAACTACTTTAGTATACATACAAAGTTTCTACAACAAGTTATTTTGGATTTATCCAAGGTAATTTAACCTTAGACAAGCTATTGGGATCAACAAGTGGTATCAGAGCTTTTGCTTTGAGAAACTTTGATCTAGAAGTCATGGAATTTGAATCTGCACAAAGTAATACTACTGCTAAGCTACCCATACTCAAACTAGGTGAGTATGAGATGTGGGTGATAAGAATCAAGCAATACTTCCAGGTACAAGACTATGCTCTATGGGAGGTCATAGAGAATGGTAACTCATGGGTATCTGTACCACAAACAGCACAAGAGAATGGTACTTCAGTTACAAAGATGTCAGTACTTGTAACTGCTGAAGAAAAGACCAACAAGAAGAATGATGTGAAGGCTAGAAGCTTGCTACTCATGGCTCTTCCCCAATGAACATCCAACTTACTTTTCAGATCAGTAACAAATGATGCTAAAATCATGTTTGCTGCTATCGAAACACAATTTGGAGGTAATGAAGCCACTAAGAAAACACAAAAGACACTTTTAAAGCAACAATATAAAAATTTTAGTGGATCAAGCACAGAGTCTCTTATCTCTATCTTTAACAGGATCCAGAAGATTGTTAGTAGGCTTGCAATTTTAGGTGTAGTCATCACTCAAGAAGACTTAAATTCAAAAATTTTTACAAGCTTGCCTCCTGAGTGGAATACTCATGTTGTAGTCTGGATGAATAAGGCTGAAATTGAAACAATGAGCATCGATGATTTGTACAACAACTTCAAAATTGTTGAACAAAGTGTAAAGAAATCTGTTGGTGCAAGTAGTGGTGCTCAAAACTTGGCCTTTATGACTGCTCCAAGCACTAGCAGTACTAATGATGTTAATACTGCTAAACCTGCATATGAAGTTAGTACTGTTAGCCCTAATGAACACTGCTAGTCCTCAAGTAAAGTACTCTAGCATTCATGATTAATGTTGTTATGCCTTTCCATGGTTTGAGAATCCCAATGGTTTCTAATCTCCTATAGCCAGGACTTAGAGCAAATTCCCATCAAGATGTATCTGGGAAGCAATAGATTTGAAGTGGCAAGCTCTCTCTGCTAAGTAATGTAGGGAAAGAGGTACTTTCAGAGGACAAGCAAAAAAAATTTCATTTAATGGCTAATGATACTAATGGGGTAAGAAAAAATCCAAAGGTATAGGTTTCAACTGTTACAAGATAGGACACTTGCCAGGAGTTTAAAGAGCACAAGAAACAAAGAGGGTCATTTCAGAAATCAAGACAACACTAGGAAGCATGGAAACAATGAAGACACATCTTCAAAGACAATGTTGTCTACAGATGGTGTAGGTTTTGACTGGAGTGATATGGTAGAAGAACAGGTTCAAACAAACATGGCTCTAATTGCGTTTACAGACTCTGAGGTATACAATGATAAAACTTGCACTAAAACTTGTCTGAAAAACTATAAAACTCTTAAGAAACAGTGTGATAATTTGATTGTTAAGCTTAATCAAACTAAATTTACAGCAGATACTTATAAAAGAGGTTTAGCAACTGTAGAAGAACAACTTATCACATATAGAAAGAATGAGGTTCTTTTTTAGTGAAGGAAAGTTGCAGTCTTAAACAGGGAAGGTAGCTTACAAAACTATGAAATAAATGGTGCTAAAAGTAAGGTTTGAAAAGTTAAGCAAGAAAAAGAGGGCATTGAATTTAAAATTGAGAATTGATAATGCCCTCAAAGAGCCTAACAATTGTTAGGGAAGTCAGATAACTGACGAAAAGTACAAGGTTTGGGGTATCAATGTGTTCCTACTCCACCCGCCCAACCTTTAATCTATAATCTACCTAAAAAGCAATAATTTGTCTATTATGGTCTTGATGACTTCAAAGAGCCTAATGTTAGGATAACATTTCATCACCTCAAACACAAAAATAAGAAAAATAAAGATTTTAGAGAGAGGAAAGTAAAAAAAAAAGAAAAAATGTTACTTGTTCACGAAAGAAAAATGAGAAAGACAACACCCTCTCCACACTTGGAGAAGGGCTTTATATATCTACAAGATGGACTATTCCTTGTAGGCTTTTGTTTGGGGGTGGGGTGCCGGTTCATAGAACAAATGGGCTTGAGCCCGACAACTAGGCCCAACTACGTAACTAAATTCCCCGTAAACAAGTTTTTACTTATACAATTCCGCGGAATATTTAATGACCATCACTTTTTTTTTAATTTTATTTTTAAATACATACACGGCTAACAATACTCCCCTAAGTGGTGTCAATCAAATTGAGGATCCTTCTTGTGACGTCTTGAGACTTGGAGCCTTGTATTCTTAGGAATTTCTTTTGAAGATCCCTTTTTTGCATGCTTGTGAATCTTGAGAATCTTGACTTTAACTTGATAAATACTTTGACAAAATACTGATATCGTGGTCTTTTGGGCCATGATTTGTCTTTACTACTGGAGGATATCTAAATCTATTATCCTTGACATCTTTATGCCGCCGCGATCTTGTTCTCCACCCTCATGCTCAAGATCTGAAAACTTGCTAACAATCCTCACCTCAACATTTTTCTTTTAACATGATTACTTAGTACCACAAAATGTTCTTATGAGGAAGTGCCTTATGTTCATCAGAGATTTGCGGAATGTAGACTTTGGATAGTTTTGTGCTTTCATCATGTTTTAATCTTTGTGGATGAGCATGAAGGTCTTGAATCTTGAACTCGTCAATGACTAGAAGCTGCTACCACAGACAGGAAAACCTGCAAGTATAGGGTAGAGATAAACATATATGGACGAAAAGGTGTCACTTAAGCATTTTCTCGAATCATGGTTGCAATACCACGTTTACCCCGTTAATCAGTATAAATACTGTGCCTGGATCAGGATAGAATTCAAAGAATCTCCTACAGGGTTTTCAAACATCAGCTGCAATAGCCCTTTCCTCAGTTACCGAGCGTCTCAAAGCAGACAACACGGTAAGAGTGAATCAGATAGTTACTATCTTTCTGATTTAGTCGTCAATTCATATTACTCGGAGACAAGTTTAGATTCATGTAGAATTCTCACCATCGTTTCTTTCCCAGTTGACACAAGGTTTGATTCATATAGAATCATCTCAAGTTCACCTACCGAAGATCATGTTTGATGTTGGCTCAAGAAGGAATGTTTCCATCTCACTGTGAATACTAAGAGTAATCACTCTGATGGTTCTCGGCAATTATCACAAGGATAATGCTTACGACTTAATTGATACAAATGTTGTATACTGATGTACAACATTTTGTATATTGGAATTTTGTCCTTTTGAGATTTTTGATGGATCTCGATGGCTCTAGACCTAGAAAGTGCACATTTGTTATTTGGTAATCGGAGGCTGGAGCGGACTGCCACCTTTTCAATATCAACGATCTCGGAATGAGAAAGCCGATAGAAATGTGATGAACTCCGTGAGAAATGAAACAGAAATCTTTTGAGAGATTCTGAGTGGCTAGGGAGGGTTGTGCATTGCATCACTAAACTGGGATCCATGATGAAACATCACTGGCTTCATAACGGAATCATCTTTGTGATTACCGACTAGATTAATCCATTGAACCCAGGTTTCCTGCCTAAGGATGAAAGGAAGGGCTTCTTCTTTACAACCCTTTTCATTCAATTCGTTTTTTCCATTCTTCAACCCCTTCAATGTTAAACCAACGCGTCCTCATTATCACCTTGTTGGGATTGTTTCGGTGATAACTCATGCCTTGGATAACATTCTTCCCGATCTCACTTTACTTCTTTTTTTTTCAATCATACCTAGGACTTCCTACTCCTATCTAGAGAAAGTTCCTGGGTAGAATCCCTCCGGTTTTCCTAGGCTGGAACATGAACATAAATTCCCTAACCTTAACCGCCTATAAACCCCCATATGGAGACAACAGTTGGTCGGTTCCTTTGGTATATCCATTGTAGCCATAAAACCATAGAAAAAACAATCAACGTGTTCGAGAAATCATTTATTACACATTGAGATTTTTTTTATTACCAAAAAGCTCCCCCTACACATATGCATCATATTATGAAAGAGTTTAGCACATGCGAGGATTTGGAACGCACTTATAGATTGAAGATCGTATCCATTATTAATCCGTATTGATCACATTTTAATCACTATTCTCCTCCCGTCAAAAAAATGACATATTGTTTACATTTTTGACAATTCGTGAATTAAAAACAAGTTAATGTCCGTATTCACATGAGCCATAACAAAGGTCTGGGGAGAACCGAGTGGCATGCAGAATGAATCATATTTATTATACTCCCCCTCAGATATAGAATAGATTGAAAACTTGTGAGTGGGAGTATGTGGAGCACAACAATTTTGAAAGAATTTGAAATTTCTTTTTGAAAATATCTTGAAAAATTGTGCTCAACAGGAAAATATATGAGATATATCTTATTTACCATCATTTTCCTTATAACTTCTCTTGAGCACTCAAAACTTTGAATGTTTATATGACTTTGCTCAAGACCGAGAAGATATGAAGTTTTCCCATATGTTTAAGGACAATGTACATAAATAATATTTACCTTTCTTGGAGACCGAGTCCTAAGCTGACATTTACTTAGAAGTCGTAGAGAAAAAAGTGAAAGGACATGTTTTGAAAGCATTTGAAACTCTCGA
Source organism: Tanacetum coccineum (assembly GCA_026074375.1). NCBI lineage: Eukaryota > Viridiplantae > Streptophyta > Magnoliopsida > Asterales > Asteraceae > Tanacetum > Tanacetum coccineum. Next base: position 2,566 of record BQNB010179536.1, on the reverse strand, counting down.
TCAAACTTTATTTATTCAGCCGTATTAATATTAATCAACATTTTTAGGTGCGCAAATGTTATCGATTGCGAGAGACCATGTCGGAGAAGATTCGTTTTGTATTTTTAGGAAACATTTTGATTTAGTATTGTTGTTTTATAGGTTTTATTTTTTTAATATTTTGTTTTTCTTGGTTTTATATTTTTTTTTATTTTTTTTTTTCTGATAAAAATATATACAAAGAATTACCGAGATTTTGCAAGACGTTCAAGTTCTTTAGGAGATAAACTGCGCATACCAAGGCGACGAACCAAATAGTTGAATCGGTCTACTGGAAGAGCTTTGGTGAAAGTCGGCCAGTTTGTAATCCGTCTTGACAAAAAATACATTTTCATCGTACCCCTTATCCACGAGTTCCTTTATGAAATGTAGCGACGAGCGATGTGTTTTGTTCTTGAGTGTTGACCGGGTTGCAGGATATGGCTAAGGCTGGATTTCGTATCACAGTATATTGGAATCTTGTGAAGTGAAAGCCATAGTCCGTTAACTGTGTCCCGCATCCAAAGGGTGGACTTGGAACAACAAAGCGGTATAGAGACCAGCAAATTCTGCTTCCGCGGTAGACAGCGCAGTACAGTCTTTGTTCCTTTGAGGACCCCAGCTAACCCACTTTTCCGCCTAAAGTATTAGCTCCCACCGGAAGTACGCTTGAAGGTGTCTTTTACATCCCGCACAGTCCAGCATCTGAAAATCCGGTATAAGTTCAAAAAAAAACTGGGGTATAAACAAAATAAAAAAATCCAAAGTCCTATCGTAAACCAAAGACCCGTATTTCACGGTTTTCCCCGGAGATAACCGAAGATCCCTTTAAACCACAAAAAACCTAAAAACCTTAAAAGATTCCTGAGGTGCTTCTCGATTGGCTATAGCCTGGTACCGTAGCACATAAACATGTAGCATGTTAACAATGTCCGGTCTACTAACGTAAGATACAATAGGGCAACCAATCAATGCCAACGATATATTGTAGCTCGACTGGAGACCCGCCATTTTGATCAAGGTCAGCATGACTTTGATCTCCCCATTGGAGTACCAACTGGGATCACAAGCTTTCCAATCCAAATTTTTAAGAATTTCTAACACATAGTTGGACTAGTTTATAAAGATGTGACAGGGGGATTGGTTAACTTGTAAACCTAGGAAAAACGTACATTTCCTTCCTTTCCCCCCTCATCGACCATTATCGAAAGAGAGCCCCCCTTTATTTTTTTTTTTCATGAAGTCAGAAAAATAGATTGGGTATACCTAGGTGTGTAGAACCAAAGATAATATCATCAACATAGACCTGTACCACTAAGATGTCATCGTCGAAGCGTCTTATAAACAGCGTTGGATCAATGGTGCCTTTTGAAGAAGTGATTCTGTAGGAGAAACTATGATAGTTCAAGTCGAACCATGGCCCTTGGTTCAAACAAAGTGTTTTACAAGTTTTATAAGGCCAAAACTTTAGAAAACTATTCAACCCCCCCTTCTAGTTTTCCACAGAAACCTTCAGGTTGACACACGTACACGTCTTCTTTTAACGTACCATGCAAGAATACAGTTTTCACGTCCATTTGAAACACAATGAACGATTTGTGTGCAGCATATGCTAAAAATATCCTGATAGCTTCCATTCTAGCAACCGGAGCGAAGGATTCTTCAAAATCTATTCTTCCTCTTGGCGGTACCCTCTCATAACCAGACGAGTCTTGTTTTGGATGACCGTGTTTTCTTCATCATGCTTGTTTTTGAATAACCATTTCAATGTAAGAGGTTTTATGTTATCCGGAGGAGGAACTAACACACATACATCAAGCCTTTTGAACTGAAGATGCTCTTCTTGCATTGATTCAATTCATGCAGGGTCGGTCATGGCTTCTTTGACATTCTTTAGTTCCATAGTGCTTACCGTTAATGCATACATGCACATGTCACCATCGGATTGGAGTTGATTCCTTGTCAAAACTGGTCATGAGGGTTCTCCTATCACTTGTTCCAGAGGATGATCCTTAGTCCATTGATATTCATGAGGGTATGGTTGGTAAAATGTATGCATGTTTAATGGATCCACATATTGTGATGATGATGATACAGCAGCACTTGTGGATGGAGTAGCAAAAGGATTTACAAACATATTTTCATCGAACATAGCATTTGGAATATTATCAGCAATTGTTGCGGGTTGATGCTAAACATGTTGTTGTTGTGTTTTGAGCTCGTCAACATCCTATGAAGTGTTTGGAAGAGTTGTTGCTTGAGAGGATAAATTTGTTGGTGTTGGTGCGATGTATGCTGTTGTTGTAGTTGCCGTTGGAGTCTGAAGAACTTGAGGTGCTTGAGCAGCCGGAACCGTTCTTGGAGCAGCTGACGGTTGACCACCAATATGATCATCATACATAGCTTCGAACAGTAAATCCAATTCACCTTCAGTTGGTTGTTGAGTTGTTATTGTTGATGGGGCATAAGTAAGATCGAGTCCTGAACTAATCTGTCCAGAAGTCATTGCTTGAAGCTCGGGTTTTGAACTGCTTTATTCAAAAGCCAT
>BQNB010179535.1:0-12763 GCA_026074375.1 Tanacetum coccineum | reverse complement strand
GCCTAAACATTTGTTAGAGTCTCTCACGTATATACTTGTGATTACATAAGTACTATAGAACCACAAAGGATAGAAGATCTATCTAGTTTCAGATCCTAACAGCGTGAGTCGTAGGTGAATTGTAACCCAAGGTGATTATTCTCTATGCGTGAGACCTAGATATATTCTCACATGTTCTCGCATTGGATGACTTAATCGAGTTAATCAGGTGAGACCTTAAGCCGAGGCAAGGATGGGACTAAACATGCCAGCTTGACATTGTTACTCTGATTACAAATGTCATGAGTCTCATATTGTAACAACCGGTAATTTTCAGACGTTTAAATGACTATTTTACCCTTTGACTTTTTGGGTCTGACTTGATTTTGACCCTTTTGACCTTTTATTATCAACTAAAAACGATAATCACGTAACCGGTAAAAAAAAAAATTTCAACTCATTTAAATAATAAATCATATTTATTATTACACATCTCTCACTTACGACTTTATTTTTCAAACTTATTTGATTTAAAAACGAGAACGATGAGTACTGACATAAAAAAATAATTAAATTATATTTAGTTATTACTTTTTATTTAATAAAAATATTTAATAAATTATTTCATTTTTGTTCAAAAGCGTTTATTTAAAAAAACGCAAATATTCGGGTTAAAAAGATAAAAAAAAAAAATTACTTTCGGACAAGGCATAACCGGGTCACAAAATAAATAACAAATATTTTATAAATGTTATAAAAAAATATTTATGAAATACTATCAAGTAAATACTCATTTTTATCAGAAAAATGATTTGGAAAACTATGGCGCAAGTTTCGTATTCTGAATCATCCGTTAAGTCGCTCAAATGAGTCCCGAACCAATATTTTATAAAAGTTTCTCAACAATTACACGTTTGGTCCCTGGGAAATATCACACTCTTAACCCTAGACTATTGTAACTTGCCATTTTTTTTAAACTTTTATATATATATAAAATTTATACACATTTTCATTCATTTACAAAAATTAGAAACACACACACACCTCCTCATTTCTCTCCTCCCCTTCACCGGAAAACTTTTCCGGTCACCGGAAAACACCATCGCCGTCGTCGGCCGCCGCCGTCGTCGCCGGAAAAATCGCATGCAACCCGATCAACCTATATTTTCCGAATCCCCTCGTCGTTTCCTACGTTTTCCACCAAAAATATTCCACATGCAATGGGTATTTTTCTAGTTTTAATTTGGTTCGGGTTTGGTCGAAATGGGTTGAAAAACACTAGTAATTGATGATAAATAAACCTTGTAACAAGTGAGTTTTGTTAAAAAGTTTATGGTTTTGGTATTTTGGTTCGGTTCGAGTTCGGCAAAGGCAAGAAAAGGGAACGAATCGAGTCCAAGTTTGCTTAATATAGCGTTGTCGTGATCGCATTTATGGATTATCGTGCTAGACTTCATTATTTGATCATCGGCTATTGATCAAGGTGAGTTCATAGCCCCAGCGTCAACTAGATTAGTTATGATTGGTTGATTCAAGCCGAAGAGAGAAATGTTTAAAGACCATTTTGGATGTATTGGAATATTATTTTTTGGGTCAAAAAATAGTTTCTGGGCGCATTGTTGTAAAGTATAAAAAAACAACAGAAACTTCAGACACGATTTCCGAGGTTCGGCAAATTTGTAAATTCTGATTTTTTGATTAAAATATGATAAAGCTTTCCGAGACGATCGTTTTGATATAAGGTAGAGCTTCTAACTCCTAATAACGAAGAAGTTACGGCGAAAATAAGATTTGAAAACTAAGAAAAAGCAATCAGCTATTTTGAGCTTATTTACATTCTGATCCGATTTTCAACGGCCGTTTCGGGCACTTTCGAGTCCGTTTCAGCCTTCCGGCGAAACACAAAAGTTGTCCGGAATGACGTTTTCTATAAAATCTCTTTTTGGTCAAAGTCATGAAAACGTGATATAGCGGGTCAAAACCGATGGTAAACTGCTGCGTTTTTTATTAAAAGATACAAGTTTCCAGCAGAATTGAAAAATGGCATTTTTGATCAATTCTGTCGAGCTTCAGGTCTGGATAAAACTAAAAAGTTGTTCGGAATATCGTTTCGCATAAAATATCTTCTTTGTCCGAAGCGTGAAAATGTGATATAACGGGTCATTTGGAGCGGGTCAGATTTAGTAACTTATATGTACATATAGTCAAAGTCAAATAAAGTCAAACGTTGACATTTGAAAGTCAACGGGTCAATATAAAACTTGTCGGATGTTTATAAAAATGGCAAACGCTTTTAGTAATGCGAGTATAACAATTTAGACTTAATAACTATTATAAATGAGTACATTTCTAAAAATAGTAACTTTTCGTAAACGTACGGGATATAATCCCGATATGGGTAATTAATAATCAACTTGAATGTCGAAAGTTCGACGAGATAACTACATATTATCACAAATATATTTTGATAACGAAATTTACTAAATATGGTAACTTTCCGAATATAGTAACTTTCCAAAAAATAGAAAGTTTCTTAAAATAGAAAGTATTCGATTAAGCAATGTATAATGTAAATAAAAGACCGATCGTAACCTAATATTGTGGGGTTTTAGGATCTAAGGCGCAAGTGGATTTCTCCTCACATGTATAACTATATTGATTGCTGCCAAACTACACCTTAAAATATATATAATATATAATAAAATATAAAATATATATAGTAAGGCTAGTCTAAAAGCAGAATCAATAAAACCGAGAAGTAGTATAGAATGTTCCCGGGTCGTTTATCCCCAATGAGGCTGTGCTGGAAAATCGATACAGTCGGAAGATTGGTCGTGATCGCATTTATGGATTATCGTGCTAGACTTCATTATTTGATCACCGGCTATTGATCAAGGTGAGTTCAGAGCCCCACCTTTTCTCTTTTAATGATTTTCATAAACTGTTTTCGAGGTGAGAATACATGCTCATTTTACCAAATTGATTTATACTACTTAAGTGTTAAATGACTATTTTTACTGAAGCTTTTACTTGCTTACTACTTGAATTTTTAATACATGGTTGATTACTTATGAACTTACTAAAGCTTGATTTGCTATGCATGTTTTTTTTACCTTCGGACACAAGTGTTGTTTCAAACTGTATTATGCATTGCTGTATTATTGCCTGATTATTATTGCCTAAGTTCCTTCTCAGCCACTTAAGTCCCCTGTTTATCATGAACCGTCAGTTGCTAGTGTAGTGAGCGCGAGTGTTGTGGATAGATCTATCGGGACTGACAATCCCCACCTTTCTTTGGGGTCACAAGCTGACTCATGGTGCATTGAACATTTGAGGTATTACTTTCTAGGATGTTTGGCAGAACATCCTACTTTGGTGGGGCATTCCAATCTATTGATTGAAGTACGTTAAGGTTTCGGTTTGTGTTGTCATGGCTTAGTGCAATTAATATATACTTAGACTTGGTGAATTTGTTTCTCTTGTCTACATTACTTGTTTTGGACTTCGGAATACGTACTTAGTCCACCATTACTTCGATCTTGTGGTCCACTTCTGAACATTACTAGATTTATTAAATCACTACTTGGATTTCGGAACTGATACCTTTAAATGTTGTAACGCTTCTTTTCTTACGAAAATATTTCTTAAATTATTTCAATACTGTTTTTATCTAAACCTATGAATTCACCAACATTATTGTTGACGTTTTAGCATGTATTTTCAGGTTACTATTTTGCTAGTGGAGCAGCAGCATTGGGAAGCATTTCGAGTCGCCGTGGATAACAATCAACAGAACTCAAGGAAACTGGTTTTCTTCTCTTTCGGATTAAACTCTTTTTCTTAAATAACAAAATAGTCCGATGAAATCTTGTTAACCTTGTTAAATCATAATTATTGGGCCTAAATTTGACTCTGAAATTTTATGAATGTGACATTTTATCTTAACGTCTCCTTTTGAGGTCGTTTTCTGTAACTTGTACTTTATACTATGAAGTAGCACCTCAAAGTGGTATTCTGCTGCGTTGTTTGTGATTTTGGGGGTGTTACAGATTGGTATCAGAGCACTCGTTATAGCGAACTAGGTCGTTTTCAAAACCCTAGACTATAACCGTTTTTCAAAAAAAAATTTAAGAGTCTTTCACCATTGTCCGATATCCATGGGCACTTGCTCCCAGGTAATTTATATGCTCTCTTTTGCTTCTTTATTGCTATTACATTAATAATTTGTATATAATACTTGGTTATTATTTCGCTCTCATACGGCTATCTTATGACGTCATTTTTTTTATATAATTGCTTCATAGCAGGTGATTATATATATACGTTTTGCTATATCCGACATATCGCGTACTTCCTTGTTTTCTTTTATTCTTTCTCGAACGTCAATCTAGTTTTATTATAGATACTAGTACATATGTGTATAGTTTCGATTGGACTTTTTAATGAGTTCGTTTACTTCGTTTTATTGGTGAGTGAGCGATGCTGCTTCGGTTATCTCGAAAACATTTACGGCGACCTTGCCTTCTATTCCTTTTTTTTGTTGAAATTCGGCGTAGTTTGTCAATTTCGCTAGTTATTCTATCATTTGACTTCGAGTTTGAACACTCTCTTTATGCTTTTGAATCGTATATGTTGCTTCGTAATCTATTGTTTTGGTATTGTGTTTTTGTGCCGGCGATACTTAAGTAGGATGATTTATAATCATCTTATTGAAATGGATTTTAAGGACGCTTCTTATTTGATAAGGAAATTATAAATTACCGAACCATAAGTTATATAAATGTTATTACTACAAGGATTGGGACGCCTTCGTTTTGTAAGTGACAAAATTATAAATGTGTGGGGTTATGTTTTCATCCGACATAGCGTGTGTTCGTCCGTATGAATCATTCCTTGGGCTATGAATTTCTTTCGACTCGTGCTTTGTTATATGGATTTTTTTTCCGAATGTGTATCGACCGCCGCAAACTTGATAATCTAATAGTAATAAATCATTAATCACTTTCAAGAATTGACGACTTGTTAAATTCTTCGTTCCAATGGCTTTTCTTCGAGTCGTGTATTCCATCCTTCCATTTGAAGATTCTCATTACATTTGATTCATTCGCTCATATCGATTGCATATATTCTATGCTTTGACCTTTGTTCACTCAAATTTTCGTTGGAACCTCGACGATGACCTAGGTATATCCACTCATCAAATCACTAGTAAACCAAGGACGAATAAAACGAATTGAGCACCGGGACGGCGCTCTCTTAAGGTGGGTAGACTGTAACAACCGGTAATTTTCAGACGTTTAAATGACTATTTTACCCTTTGACTTTTTGGGTCTGACTTGACTTTGACCCTTTTGACCTTTTATTGTCAACTAAAAACGATAATCACGTAACCGGTAAAAAAAAAAAAATTTAAAACTCATTTAAATAATAAATCATATTTATTATTACACATCTCTCACTTACGAATTTATTTTTCAAACTTATTTGATTTAAAAACGAGAACGACGAGTACCGACATAAAAAAATAATTAAATTATATTTAGTTATTACTTTTTATTTAATAAAAATATTTAATAAATTATTTCATTTTTGTTCAAAAGCGTTTATTTAAAAAACGCAAATATTCGGGTTAAAAAGATAAAAAAAAATCTTTCGGACAAGGCATAACCGGGTCACAAAATAAATAACAAATATTTTATAAATGTTATAAAAAAAATTATGAAATACTATCAAGTAAATACTCATTTTTATCAGAAAAATGATTTGGAAAACTATGGCGCAAGTTTCGTATTCTGAATCATCCGTTAAGTCGCTCAAATGAGTCCCGAACCAATATTTTATAAAAGTTTCTCAACAATTACACGTTTGGTCCCTGTTACTTTTTTTGGGTTTTTTTGTTTTTTTTTTTTTTTTTTTCCTGGGAAATATCACACTCTTTAACCCTAGACTATTGTAACTTGCCATTTTTTTTATAACTTTTATATATATATAAAATTTATACACATTTTCATTCATTTACAAAAATTAGAAACACACACACACCTCCTCATTTCTCTCCTCCCCTTCACCGGAAAACTTTTCCGGTCACCGGAAAACACCATCGCCGTCGTCGGCCGCCGCCGTCGTCGCCGGAAAAATCGCATGCAACCCGATCAACCTATATTTTCCGAATCCCCTCGTCGTTTCCTACGTTTTCCACCAAAAATATTCCACATGCAATGGGTATTTTTCTAGTTTTAATTTGGTTCGGGTTTGGTAGAAGGCACAAAGAAAGCGACCGTGAAGGAGGAAGAGACAGGTTAGCGGAAGAGAAGAACCGAGGAGAGAACGGGGACTGAGGGAAATCGGGGGGGGGGGATAACGGAATCGATGTCCAAGTTTGCTTAATATAGCGTTTGTAGTATTGTGTTACTAAATGCATTGTCGTTTCGTTCGTTTCGGTTTCGTTTAGATTATAAATATAGGTGTTGAAAATCCGATGAAACTTGCGTCAACTAGATTAGTTATGATGTGGGTTGATTGAGCGAAGTGAGTAATGTTTATAGACCATTTTGGATGTATTGTGAATGAGTTTTTGGGTCAAAAATAGTTTTCGGCGCATTTTGAAAGTATCAAAAACGAACAGAAACTTCAGCACGTATTTTGAGGTTCGAAAATTTGTAAATTCTGATTTTTGATTTAAAAATATGATAAAGCTTTCCGAGACGATCGTTTTGATATAAGGTAGAGCTTCTAACTCCTAATAACGAAGAAGTTACGGCGAAAATAAGATTTGAAAACTAAGAAAAAGCAATCAGCTATTTTGAGCTTATTTACATTCTGATCCGATTTTCAACGGCCGTTTCGGGCACTTTCGAGTCCGTTTCAGCCTTCCGGCGAAACACAAAAGTTGTCCGGAATGACGTTTTCTATAAAATCTTTTTTTGGTCAAAGTCATGAAAACGTGATATAGCGGGTCAAAACCGATGGTCAAACTGCTGCGTTTTTATTAAAAATACAAGTTTCAGCAGAATTGAAAAATGGCATTTTGATCATTTTCTGTCGAGATTCAGGTCTCGGCTAAAACTAAAAAGTTGTCCGGAATATCGTTTCGCATAAAATCTCTTCTTTGTCCGACAGCCTGAAATGTGATAGAACGGGTCATTTGGAGCGGGGTCATATTTAGTAACTATATGTAATATAGTTCAAAGTCAATAAAGTCAAACGTTGACATTTAAAGTCATGGGTTCAATATTAAAAACTTTGTCGGATGTTTCATAAAAATGGCAAACGCTTTTAGTAATGCTGAGTTATAACAATTTAGACTTAATAATATTATAAATGAGTACATTTTAAAAAAATGGTAACTTTTTGTAATGTACAGGGATATAATCCCGTAATGGTGTAATTAATATCAACTTGAATGTCGAAAGTTCGACGAGATAACTAAATATTATCACAAAAATATGGCCTCGATTTACACTCTGTAAAAACAAAAAAAAACAAACAGATGCCCTAAAAAACTAGGGCATCGGTTTGATTTTTTTAGGGCATCTGTTTGGTTTTCTGGGTTTTCTAGCAAAATATGGTTTTCCCTAGAACCCATCCCTAAATATATATATATATATATATATATATATATACTATATATATGATTTTGTTGATACGATGTACGCATCGTCGAACATACTTTTCGGTATAGTAATCGAGCGACTCTAATTATAGGTCGTGATCGCATTTATGGATTATCGTGCTAGACTTCATTATTTGATCACCGGCTATTGATCAAGGTGAGTTCATAGCCCCACCTTTTCTCTTTTAATGGTTTTCATAAACTGTTTTCGGGGTGAGAATACATGCTCATTTTACCAAATTGATTTCTACTACTTAAGCGTTAAATGACTATTTTTATTAAAGCTTTTACTTGCTTACTACCTGAATTTTTAATACATGGTTGATTACTTATGAACTTACTAAGTTTGATTTGCTATGCATGTTTTTTTTAGGTTATTATCTTGCTAGATGAGCATTGGGAGCATTCGAGTCGCGTGGATATCAAAACTTTAAGACTCGGTTTTTCTTAACATTCGATAATCATTTTCTTTAAATATACAAATGAGTCATGTTTAAACTCTTTCAACTTGGTGAAAAGGAAATTATTGGAACCTGAATTTACTCTGATTTGTTTAAATCGAATGTGACATTTTATTAAACGTCTCTTTTGAGGTCGTTTACTGTAACTTGTACTTTGTGCCTTAAAGTCGCACTCCAATGTTACTATTCCGCTGCCGTCCGATTTTGGGGGTGTGACAAATCTTGTATGTCTCTTATTACTCTATCTAATTATGTTATTATGAACTCCGTAGCTTTGAGAGGCTAAACCTCTTATGACTACTCGGTTATGTTAATATAATAAAGAAGCGTTTGGTATTATTATGATCTTATTAATCTCAAGTTTATATTGAAATCCTATCGTATTAGATCTTGTCAACTTTTTTTTATCACATTTGATTATATACGCATAATGGTATAGGTTGAAAGACCCATTGTGTACTATATACTTTTAAATATTTGTCTACGATCTTTATCATTTGTTTAAGAAATTTGCTTATGTTAATTCATAAACAAAATAGATTTAATATAATTATAACTTGATTAACTGAGTGACACACTTGATTGAGTTAAACTAATATGAGTCTTGAGTTAAAATAGTTAATTTGTGGAAACATTTTTTAACGAGAAAACCTTTTTATAAGTTAAGAATAAAATCAAAGATCATAATTATCACCATCGTTACTGAGTTATATGAAACTATACAAGTAGCCATATCTCTTTATCATTGAATTCAACCGTTATCAGTTACTTGTTATTTTACTTGAAAAAGTTATTATAATTTGTTTTAACTCTTGTGATTATACGAACATAACCAAATCCCTGTGGATGACCTGGTCTTACCTGAAATATTATACTACATACGTGGGTTATACTTTACCCGTGTGTTGGTCTAAAAATCAGTAAAACTAGTCTTATAAATTTAAAGCTTTCACAACACATCAAGGCACCACAACTCGTAACCAAATAAGCAAAGCACAAATTACCATGCAAACACAACGCATTACTATAATCACAAATATATATGCAATGGCTACAAGGTAAGCAATCCTTCCCTGCCATGATAACACATCACCCACATTTCCATACAAAAAAAGTGGAACCGGATAAAGAAATAGTGACCCGCCATGGCTGCAAACACGAACTCGTGATGCCCCGCCAAGAAATAGGTCGCTTTTACCTATCATGATGGAGAAAAAAATTAGTATATATACAAATACGTATGTCATAGCTGCAAGCTGAACATACCTTCCTTTCTATGGTGGTAACAAAAATCATGCCAGATCAACAAATATTCACAACAACTGCATATTTACTACATACAAAAAAACAATAAGGAAATTGTAATCCCTTGTTGGGTTCAGTTCCTGAGCCCTTTAGTCTTTTAGTAGATTTAAACATAAAATCCTATAAGTGTTTTTCAAGCTGAAGTCTTTCAGCTTGATTCGCTGAAGCTTCTTCAGTGTCAGCTCTTCAGGTCCTTAGAAGATTGGGAAGTATCTTCACTTCAGTATATGCAGCGGTACAAAAACTGAAGAAGGACTCTTGGAAAGAGCTTCAATTTAGCTTGGTTGACAATTCTAAGCTGAACGTTGTATATCTCCTTAACAGAAGTTGAAACGTGTTGTTTCACTTCTAGAAGGTTTACAAGGCGGGAAAAAGATTGCTTTATGTCAAAATGAATAAAGCAATCTCCTTGGGAAATGTTACTTCTAAAGTTGGTATAGAATTACATCAACTTTCCTTAAAGGATAGTATCTGGTACTATAAAACATGTGTACATTAAATGGAAGCTCAACCACCCATTTAATGCTTGACGTGTGTATTAGGTTAACTTATAAACCCTAATCCCTTTACCTATAAAAGGAGAGGGATTCCCAGAGTAAATGCTATATCTTCCAATTAATGTGATACACATTGAGGAGTTTATTTATCTCTCAAACAAACTGACTCGTACTACTGAAAGCTGAAGCTTCAGTTTATTCATAACAAGTTTGTTTTCTTATTTCTCATAACTTTGGTTAGAGAATAAGTTCGAAGGAGATAACACCCTAATTGTCATTCAACCACCTTGCTATTCCGCAAGCAAGGTTTGTCATAGATTCTTTATTTGATTCTAATAAAAGTCTATACATTGAAAAGTACTTATGTGTGTTTTAAACTTGTTCTTTATATTGTTCATATATATTTGTTTAAAACTTACTTCGTTGTCAAGGAATCTAATTGGTTTAACTTGATAAACCTTATATTAGATTCTAAGGGACCAACAAGTGGTATCAGAGCCTTCTGGTTTATAAAATCCCTTGAAAAATGATATATAAAGGCTCAAAGATTTTTAAAATCAAGATCCATATTAAATGGCGGCAGTAGAAGTACCACATACTCTTGAATACAAGGGCGGTCAGTTAAATGTAGCTCCTATACTAGAGGTGGAAAATTTCACAAATTGGAAAAAGAGATTCATGTGCCATATCATTGGTATTGAACCTTAATTTGAAACCATAATTTCAAACGGTCCTTTTATTCCTATGGCAGCTGGTCAAAGGAAGCCAGAAGGACAATGGACTGCAGATGAGAGAAAGGCTGCTAACTTAGACCAGCAACTCAAAAGTCTCATCATGTCCGTCCTTCCAGATGACCAAATGAATTCTATCATAAACTGCTTAACTACAAAATCTACTTGGGATGACCTGATACAATATCATGAGGGGCCCTCTGATGTGAAAGAAATTAAGGTCATGGACCTGAAGTTGTGCTATAACACCTTCAAATTCAAAGAAAGTGAATCTCTAACACAAACTTTTACCAGATATAAAGCTTTGATGATTGAGTTAGTAAATGATGTTATTAAACTTTTAAAGCCTGAAATAAATATTGGTTTTATAAATGGGTTACCAAAGAAGTGGCTAAGTTTCTGCCAAAGTCTTAGAAACACAAATCAAGTGAAAGATTTTGAGCTTGCTTCTCTATTTGGTAAACTCAAATATGAAGAAAACCTAATATACAATATTTATGAGACTGAAAAGAGCAAATCTCTTGTCTCTGCAACACCTTTGTCAATTACCTTCCTCACTTCCTCTATTGTCCATGACTTTCAAGATAGTCCTGATGATGAAGAGGATACAAGAAGCAGTCATGAGTATCTAAATGACTTAGAGGAAGAATACCAAGCAAGAGCTCTTTTAGCCAAACCTAAAAGGTTCTTCAAAAAGGGTACTCAAAGGTTTAGCTGCGCAAAAGCAACTAACCAAACTGAATGCCACAAATGTGGCAAGAAGGGTCATTTTGCAAGAGACTGTTGGTTAAAGACATCAGTTCCTTCATATCAGTCACCTTTTCAACCAAAGCTTCTCCATTCATCTGAGCACAAACCTGAACCAAGGTGTACCAAAGACTTTAAAGCCAACTACAACAAAGTTAAGGCTAAACTAGCCCTCCATAGTTCCAGTGTTTTAGCTCCCAGTTCATCCTCAAGTAAAAACAAAGGTCTAATTGCTAAAACGTATGATTAAGATGAAGAAGAAGTATCATCTAATGATAATGAAGTAACTGAAGTTAAAGCTCTTATGGCACTTACCGATGAAGAAAGAGTTTCCATTGGCAAATAAAGTGCCAACAATGGTGAATGGGTCAAGCTTTCTATTAAAAAGGTACACACTCTTCTTGAAATGAAAGATAATAATGATAGAAAATCCTTTCTAGATTATTTGTGTATTGATTTAAACTATGTTGAAGAACAAAGAAACAATCTTCTTTTAAAACATAGAAATCATGTTCATGAACTAAATACATGCAAGGAACAGCTTTTGGTACTAAAACAAGCAAAGCTTGATCTTCTTACCATGCATCATGTAAACACTAAGATTCCCAAAGAGAATCAAAACTTAAGAAATGAACTGAAAGAGCTAACCTCTATTACAGAAGCATGGCTAAACAGTTCTAATAAAGTTAATTAGTGTATCAGTGAAAAAATTCTACTCAAACGAGGAAAATTTTAGGAATTGACCAACTCATTGAAGTTACCTCTGGCTCTGGGCCAAAAGACCTAGTGTTTGTAAGGTCGTCAGCAGATAACTCAGAGGTATAAATTACTGGTAGTAATAAACCTAAGTTATCTAAAACAGAAGACTCTACTCTGTCAAATCATGATACTGATAAGGTACCCTCAAATGAGTTACAAAGAAACACAACTGACCACTAAGCTGTTGTCTCTGACTCTTCAGTAACTGATTATGATTCAGCTGATGAATCTTCAGTCTGTAGCACCTCCTTCCTCCACTGGAGAAGCTTACTGGTGTTGAACCTGTTGCTGTACCAAAGACTGTCAAATCAATTTTGAAGTCAAAATCCACATTCAAAGCTGAAACTTTAAAAGGTATCATAATAAATAAACCTTCCTCGGCTCCTGCTAGAGGCAACAAAAGTTCTTCAGTTTCTAAAACTAACTCAGCTCCTGCTGGCAAGTTAAAAAATGTGAAAATAGAAGATGATCCTCCCTTAGCTATTGTAATGAAAGAACTCAATGAACTAAAATTACAAATTAGCAAGAATAAATTATCTTACTTTAGAAATACGAACTCTCAACAGGTTCCTCCCAATGCACTTCAAAACAAATACAAAACTCAATTTAAAATGAATTGTAAACTGTGTGCACAACATAATCATCTCTCTGAGAACTATTATGTTAGATATT
>BQNB010179534.1:0-12764 GCA_026074375.1 Tanacetum coccineum | reverse complement strand
ATAGCTTTAAATTGTATATATGTTGCTCATCAATCATCTAACTTAATATGTACATTACGTGACTTATATCACCATGATTTTATCTTATATCATCAATGCATAACCAACATTACCCGTAAGTTCTTTTTTTGACAATATCGTATCAAAGGTCTTATAACATACGAGTTGACACTGACACGACAGGTTTCCTATATTTGTTGAATGATCAACAAGACAACAATGTATAGGCCTAAAAGCTTAGAGAAATAAGAAACACGTATCCTATTAGAATTTGTCTTCAAAGTTGAAGCAAATACGAATCCAATGTCTAAATGCAGAGAATATTATTAGTTGAAGTATGTAATTGGATGTACTTGTGACTAAAAAAAAAACACTGGCACTTTCACAAACATACTAATGTAATTCACAAAGAAAAATCAACTTGTAAGAAGTTGCCATATTTCATCAAAACTTTGATAAGCATTGATATGCCGATTTCCACAGGTCTTTGATGATCTCCAGGATCGATTTATGATCAAACAACATCATGATAATCATCATATATTAATCAGGAATTAATGAAGAACAAGAACATGGGGTTGAACCCTAAAATATAATCTGATATAATAAAATGGAGGGTTGAATGTTTTACAGCGATTCCTGATCTATATATAATGAATGATACGCGTGACTTGATGCGAGGGTTGTGACTGGTTCTATTGAACCAAACGCATGTCCCTCTTCAAAGTAAAAGACACGACCTTTTCTAACTAAACTAATATAACCTATTCTATCCGATTCTATTCCTAAAAGGTTTGTTGTGTATGGGCTCTAGTTAACATGTTCTGGGCATGCGATTTTTGGCATTAACAGATACATTTAAGTCCAAAGTTCCCCCTAATGTCTTGATCTGCCAAATCTTCTCGTTCGTTCCTTGCTTTTTTCAGAATATTTTTTATTCTTTGGTGCAGATCGCTTGCTTTGAATCTTCATGGTTTGGTCTTCGGTTTATCTTGCTATGGAACCACACTGAGTTCGAGTCTATCTTGCTATGAACAACACATCGTTCGGGTCTTGCTTGCTGTGAACACAAAAGGTTCGATCCCTCTTGCTAAGAACCATGAATCTTCCTTGCCTTCTGTCTGCTTCTTTTCTTTCTGAATCTATCTTGCTGCTTTTCTGAATCTTTCTTTCTTTTCTGAATCTGTCTTGCTATGAATCATCTTGAAGTTTTAATCTTCATTGACAGTATGATGTATGCATTAGTTTGTGCTTGCCTTCCTCTTCCTCCTTGAGGGTAATTCCAAAATGCTCGACTCTCTCCCTTTCTCTTTTGCTGCCAAACGATTTTCCACCCATGTTACCATTCTCCGTGGTAATCTTCGAAGCGCAAATGCTTCGTATTCCTCCATTGGGATTCCTCGTGATCTTGCTGCCTTATAATGCGAGACAAGGGCTTCCAAATAGTCAAGGATAGCATCTTTACGATCTCTATTCATCGGTTCTCATTAATCCTTGAATCTCTGCAAGCGCTCTAAATTTTCTGGCAAAAAATGCATACCAAAATCTTTGAGTCTGCCTTCATCTTCCTTTTTTCAAAAAAAAGGCATGATCTTCTTTTCCTTCTTTTCTTCCTTGAATTTGTTCCATAGTATGTAGTTTGTTGTTTGCAGTCTTCATCTCTATTTGTTGAATCCTTATATCCAGGATTATGTTGCAAATGTCTTTCATCCTTATTTCCAGGACCATGTACACGTCTTTATCCTTATTTCCAGGACCATGTACACGTCTTTATCCTTATTTCCAGGATCATGTACACGTCTGAAAGATCTAAATAAAAAATCTTGGCCAAACTGTTCCATACCATCTATAAGTTTCTTCATCCGCTGCTTTTTATCCAAGGCAGATTTTCTTGAATGATGATTGAATCGTGAATTGGAGTGTTGTTTGATCCCTTGGGCTCTGATGCCACTGATAAGCATTGATATGCCGATTTCCACAGGTCTTTGATGATCTCCAGGATCGATTTATGATCAAACAACATCATGATAATCATCATATATTAATCAGGAATTAATGAAGAACAAGAACATGGGGTTGAACCCTAAAATATAATCTGATATAATAAAATGGAGGGTTGAATGTTTTACAGCGATTCCTAATCTATATATAATGAATGATACGGTGCTTAGCAAGGGTTGTGATGGTTCTATTGAACCAACAGGCATGTCCCTCTATCAAAAAGTAAAAGACACGACCTTTTCTAAATAACTAAATAACCGTATCTATCTATCTATCCTAATAAGGTTTTGGGTATGGGCTCTAAGTAAACATGTTCTGGGCCTGCGATTTTTGGCATAACAGACATTAAGTCCAACAAACTTGAGACCGACTCTTTCAAGAGTTATAATTATGCTGGTAGAATGATATAAAGTTTTGCCTGAAGCCATATTTACTTGCATGATATCTTGTATTCTAGCCGCAATACAAATTCTAAAGATAGTATATTGGAGTAATGAAAATCGTCGTATAGAATTTAAAATTTCAATTATACCTGTCTGATCGATACTTTTCTAAGATTATGTTGTATACCAGTATAAAATCAACTGAAACAGAACATATTAAGCTATCTTCATATTACAATCATGATTTTACTAACGCGCGTTAGTCAAAAGGATGACATACAGCTCAAAAAATGGAATTTAGGAACTGTGTTTTTTAGAAAAATTTATGTACAACATTAAGGGAGAACGGCGTATTTAATTCTATATTTAACGAGGTATCATCATATTAGAAAGAGTGAATATTTTGATGATAGAGATGTTGAGATAGACGCGACATGAAGCATTAGATAGATGATCAACTGAAACGAATGACTTAAGTATGTTTGACACTAGTAGAACGAGACTTATTTTTAATGGTAGCTTATTTTTCTAAAAAAATTAAGTTCATGCTATGATAAGCTCTGATAAGCTCGCACGCCAAACATACTCTTAGTTATGTAGCCTTTAAAAGTAGGGTTTTGCTAACACCTCTTATGGTCGTTGTTAATAACTAAATTTCGGGAACCAATCTTACAAAATACTATATCTTTAAACAAAACCTTAATAATAGTCACCAATATTTTTTTTTTTCCCTCAAATTCAAATACAATGCACTCTTTTCATTGATCATTTAAGAAAAACTGGACCATCGGTTAGTATCTTTATTTTGACATTAGCAAAGTTTTGAAAAATTGATTGTTAACAACAACCCTTGTGGTTGTTGTTGCTAGCATTCACTAATTTTTTTACACTAAAGTAAACAGTAAAGTCAAAGAATATGCCCACTTAGTAACGTACTTCATTGGGCCTTAAATGGTGTAAGCCTTATATGGTTTTCATGTACGTTCATTTACTTACGGGATGTGATTTGCACACTTCAATAAATGATTTGCACACTTAAAAGTAGTGTGTCTTGACATATATACCTTCAAATCATTTTTACTTATGCTCACCCTACAAGGATATAAATGTCAAGACATACTATTTTTTGAGTGTGCAAATCATTTAATGGAGTGTGCAAATCATCTCTTTTTACTTTATCTGAACAAATGAATAGACACAAACGATGACGAGAGGGAGCGGTTGCTAGTAATTACAGAGATGAAAGTTTGATGATGGGTCGTGTGCTGAGACTTACAAGACAATGATTTTTCAAGTTTTCGATTATGATTGGGATTGAAGACATTAGGGCTATGTTTGGCAACGAGGCTTATTGAGCTTATAAGGCTTGAGCTTTTAAAATAAATCAGCTTATAAAATAACACTCATTTTGTCACACATGCTTATGATACATTTTATAAGCCATAAGCCTCTATAAGCCCAAACCCATATAAAAAGGGCTTATGGGGGCTTATATCTAGTCAATTTACATAAATACTTTTCAAAATACTAGACAAGTACCCGTGCATAGCAACAGGGTTTGATAGCTGGAAAAATAGCTATTAGTGATATTTTGGTTACACAAACATTACAATGGTCCACTAATTGTATATTACGGTTGTCAAATTTTCGTCAATAGAATCGTAAATCGTAGGTTGTATTAATGAAATTATGATTTGTATATATAGTTTTCTTAATTTTTTCACTTTCAACAATAAAGTGTAAATCCTTTATATATATTACTAGTTATAATACCCCGTGCACGCACAGGGTTTTAACATAAAATTTTGATTACTTATTAATAATTTGTTTGTGAGGTTTGATTTAAATTGCATATGATTATATTGTACATAGTTATTATCACATCCTTGTTCTTTTTAGTTTTGATAATAATTTTTTTTTTAATTCCATTAGACTTTAATCTTTGTAAAAGTACTCTCATATTTTCTAAGTTTTTTTCTTTATGTTTTTGACACTTATACTTTTATGTTTAATTCTCCTTTTTTTCACTATATAAAAACGTGGGTGATTTTTTTTTGCCAATTTTGGAAATATTTTGCCTTTTCTAACTAAAAATAATTTAAAAAACCTTAAAAAGAAATTCTAATTAAAAAAAATATTACTAAATTTAGTATGATTTGATTTTTTTGAAATACGAATATCCTACTTGACGTTTTCCTTTACTACGTAAAAGATTACAGATAATTGATTATCAAGCAAAAGCTGAAATTAATATTAAATAATATTTTTAAAATTAGGTAAGAAGGGTAATTTAGTCAATTAAATATTAAATAATATTTTTAAAATTAGAAATTAATAATATTTTTAAAATTACTTTTCAAAAGCTGAGATAATTGATTATCACGAAAATGAAAGAAAGAATGAAAGAGAGTCTTATGAGTAGGTTAGGTAAGAAGGGTAATTTAGTTAGTTAAATATTAAATAATATTTTTAAAATTAGAAATTAATATAATTATGATAAAATTGATTTTTGGATATATATGAGAATTTTGAAAGTTTGAGAAGGATATTAATGTAATTACAAAAGTGAGAAGGATATTGACGTAATATTAAACTTGAAGAAGAATATACGTGTAATTCTCCCTTTATATTAATAAGCTTAACCTTCAACTAATTCGACAAAGATTTTTATAAAATATTATTAGCTTTTGACTTATTATAATATATAAGTTCCGGATCAATCCCCAAGCCCGTGACCCCGAACATACCCTAGGTACTTCACTAATATTTGAGCCCAGCTTAAAAAATAAGCCAAAAAAAGGCACTTCACTAATTTACTGAACCACTGTTTTTTTAAATCTCCCGAGCAGCATCACTGTTCCGGCTCTCCGAGGTCTACGAATTTTGCGGTATTTTTTCTTTTGTTCTAGCTCTAGATATATCTGCCTTATTATCTTTATAGTTTATGGTTCTTTAGTTATATGGCTTATAACTCTAAGGGGGTGTTTCTTTCGGTTTAGGCCTTATTTGGTTTTAAGCTTATGTTTTATAACCTCACTTTTTGTCTTATTTTGAAACTTTATAACTTCATTATCACATACTTTATATAAGCCGAAAAGTTTCAAAATAAGCTAATAAAACATACGCCCAAAACCAAGCCAGCTTATGGCTTATTTGGTTTTGGGCTTATGTTTTATTCGCTTATTTTGTAACTTTCGGGCTTGTATAAGTTTATTATGTCCTAATGAACTTATAAAGTTTCATGATAAGCGACAAAAAGTGAGGCTATAAAACATAAGCCCAAAATCAAATAAGCCATAAGCCGGCCATATAAGCCGAAACAAACACCCCTAATAAGCTTAATCCAAGTGTTTGGTTTTCTTGTTCAAGTTTCACGCAACAGTACACTTTCATTCAGTGATTTGGGTGTCTGTCACAATGTTGTTGCTCAATGTAATTAAAAGGCTGTCATCTTGCAACCTATCATATGTATAATTTTAATTGTCTAATTTAAGGTATTTAAGTTTTTTTTTCTCAGTTTAGTCAAGTTATCATGGTGTAAGGATTTGTTTACCTAATGGAAAAAGGTAATGAGTCGATTCTTAGACTAGGTTGTGGACACATCCGGTCAGATTTGGTGCTGGTGGGCGTGGCTGGAATGGCAGTTGACTAGTTGAGGGAATGGGGTAGGATGTATATAAGCTAATCCAAACTTCATCGTGGGCTTATGAGCTTATGATATATAAGCCATAAGCTCTTTATATAACATAAGCATAAGCCCAATTTATAAGCTTAGCCAGACACCCCATAGAATTTATGTCTTGTAATTTGGGTTTTTTATTATAACTTTCTTTTATAAAACTTATTGCTAACTAAGCATTTGTATGGAAATATAGGTTAGTAAATTTCGGCCCCATGACCGATTCAAAACAGAACCTAGTTATATACTCTTTTCGTCACAAAATCATTGTCTCCAGAAGTGGACAATCATTTTAGATATACTAAATGGAAAGGATAAACAATCATTTTGAGAGGGGGGAGTAATTTCTTTGATTTAAATCGAAAGAGAAACCTGTTTAGCAAATCATAATCCTAAGTTCTTATAGATTTTAGGTATGATTTCTACGTCTTTTTTACTGTCATTTATAAGTTATCACCCTTGTCGTATTTAAATTAATTCAATGGTATCTGACATCTTTTGCAGTTATAAGTTATGATGGAATGGTCAGAGATGTTGCCTGAAGTACTTGATATAATAGCACATAAACATATCACTTTCTATGAAGATTATCAGTCGTTTGCAGGCGTGTGCAAGTCTTGGCGTTTAGCGGCCACAAGAACATACCGCAACTCGAATGGACCTCCTTCGCGGTTGCCATCTTTGATGCTTGCAGATAAAAGTGATGATGAAGAGTCTCGTGAATTGTTCCTCCTCTCAAACAAGAGCATCCGCAAAACACAACTCCCTGAAGCATATGGTAAGGCGCGTAGGTCTTCATGTGGGTGGCTCTTAACTGTTGGAAAAGATTTTTCTTCACAACTCATCAATCCTTTATCTCGTGAAATCATCAACCTTCCAAAGCTAGACACCTTTCCAAAGGCCATTGGCCCTTCAGATTTGTATGGCCCCATCCAAAAGGTAGTCCTCTTGATGGAATCAAAATTGGTGTTTGTAATATGGGATTATAATAAGCTAGGATTTTGCCATATTGGAGATAACAAGTGGACATCTGTTGAACCGAACAAGGAACTTCGTGATATTACTTTCTACAACGGACACATTTATTGTTTTGACCGGAACAATAATATCTTAGCATGCAATGTTAATGGGAAAGATCCAGCAGTCTTGGTTGATGTAGCAACAATGCCTCGAAGTTATTTTCATCGAGATGTGAGTAAAGCTTATATAGTTGGACTAGATGATGACAAGAGGAAGCAGTTGCTAGTAATTTATAAAGAGGCAATACTTCATCATTGGCAGTGTCCTCTCAAGACACACAGTTTTAAAGTTGTGGCTTATGATTTGGAAAGTGGGAATATGTCAGAAGTGGAAGATTTTGGTAGGAAAACTTTGTTTCTGGGACTTAGTTCTTCGTTTTGGACGGAGGACACTACGGGGGTGATAAAGGGTAACTGCATATACTACACGGATGATGTTCGTTTGCGATATACTGGTAGCGAATACACAGATATGGGGATTTACCATTTGTCAGACGGAACCATCGAACCTCTTTTTGCAGAAGAATCAGGAGAATCACGTTTGCATGATACACCTCCATTATGGCTTCAACCAATGCGAAGCTTAATTACAATGTAGTCTGTTTGTTACAAAGGTCTTTTAAACGGTGTTAATGCCAACATATTTATTAGATTTTCAAGATTATTTAGAGTTATCTGGTAGAAATCAATGTTCAAATTTCTTGATTTATTAGAAAGCGGCAATGAGATATTGTTTTGTTGTTTTAAATTGACGTGCTTATTTTTTCACATTCAAGTAATCCTATAATGATAGTTTAATGGCAACATAAAAAAGATTAATTTTAACACCTTCTTCACCTGCTCCACAAGATCCTCAAAATTACATGTGACAGACAAATAGAAGATATTTACATATTTTTTCTTTGTTAAGTCTGGTACTTACAAAGTTATAAGCAGCAAGCTAGATTAGGTACTTGTGATTTGTGAACTGGCCAAAGTTGAGTGTGAACCGAGCCACCAAGGCCATGTGGATGCTTTCAGTGTATTCAGGTGGAAAGTAACATAGGTTGAGCCGTACATTTGTACAGAAGTCGCAGTTAGACATGATATTTCTTTCAAGTGATGCAACTTAGATACATTAGTTTTGTGCAGAAGAGTAGTGAAGAAAGGGAAAGATTGGTAGAGATTAAAAGCATAGAGAATGAAAGTCATCATTGACTATAAAGAAGAGACTTTGACCTAAGGATACCGGTTATCATGGCTACACTTTGGTATTTGACAAATTTAGAAATGCAGCTCATATCGACTCAGTATCAGAAGCACATACACTAATCAAGCCATATGTTTATATCACTCTGGTCTCATCTTCAGAAACACTGAATATAGTTGCTGGAAATTTGTTTTTTCTTTTTTTTATGTATGAATGCGTCCAAAATGAGTAAGAAATGTTTATCAATATTCAATTTTTTGTTACTAGCAGTAGAAAAATGGGTGGGTTACAAAACATGTCAGAGTATGCAACAATCATATCACTTCACTGGAGATATTATATGGTCGAAAATTTCCCTTCTATACCGAAAGTAGCATAGGTTTGCTCATTACAATGGAAATTTAGCATGCTTTTTTCAAGGCGCTTTCTCTTTAATGGTTATCAATGGAGCTTTTTAATTCTGAGGTACATCAAATGCTATATGTTTTTCTCAAGAATGAACAAGCTAAACTACAATTATGCTGATAGAATGATATAAAGTTTTACCTAAAGCCATTTTTACTTGCACAATATCTTGTATTCTATACAGATTCTAAAGACCAGACATAGCGCGAGATGGTCAAAACTATTCCTGTTTCAGAAGCGATACAACTGTATGGTCAGAAACAAGTCTTTGCAAGATCAGGGCAAATATAAATCAACGATGGATGGATTTCCGTAGCAAAAGGAATTGAGCCGATACCTTCTATAGTTCCATCCATATTCAAATATAGCATATTGGAGTAACGAAAATCGTCGTATGAAATATAAAATTTCAGTTATGTTTGTCTGATGGGTATTTTTCTAAGATCATGTAAACCAGTATAAAATCAACTGATACAGAACATAGTAAGCTATCTTCATATTACAATCCTGATTATGCAAGATCAAAAATCTCTTATCTTATTTCTTCTCACATTTTAAGCATATTCCAAGCCATACTGTTACACAAAAGAATTGAGTGTTTCTAACATTTATACAACTCATTACAAAAAAAATTAACAAACTCTACAAATATCATTGTACCATTTTCAATATTGACCACCATGCTGCATTCTAGTAACCGCCAAAAAGAATGGTAACTCCTTTACAACAATCACATTGTCACTAACCAAAAAAACTGAAAATGTCACCAGCTGGGTTGTCTACTGGGCCACCTGCTGCTAGAGCGTCTGCAATTCTAAGTGCCATGGTTGCTCGATATGATGCCAAGTCAGCAATCTCCATAAGTGCTTGAGCTTCATTTCGTTTAGCTATGGCTGCCTCTTCCGACCTCCTTGCAGCTTCTTGTGCTTCATGCACATTAATATAGGCCCTTTTGGTATCTTTCAACACTTTTTCATCACTCACCTTTGCTGTTCAGATATTAAAATTAAATAAGTAATAAGGCTTGAATAAATCGGGGGGTTTCACATCATTTATAAGAAAATACACCAACACTTAAGTAAAGGGGCTCGAAAATACACCTCTCTTAAAAACAGACTGCTTTTCTGCAGAACATTTGCTCGCCAGTCTACTAGATGATCGTCTCTTGCGATCAGCAGTCTTTCTAGTAACACTCTCGACTTTATAAGGCTTATTACACTGTCATTAAATCTTTCTGTCAGAAAATCCTACTTGTTACAAACTTTAAAAGATTGCATCTTTAAAGATTTGATTTTTACCTGAAAAACTCCAAGTCGTACACGTGAAGAATGTTTTTTCTTCCTTTTAGTCATCCAATACCTATACACACCTTCTAAAACTCCCTTTGATGCAATATCCAGACACCGAACAATGGCTGATGCAGCATCAGAATAATCATTTGGACTACAGTATATTCCTCTTTCAAAAGCATCAATTGCTTTTTCAAAAATTTCGTCTGAAACCTCAAAATGTTTACTATTGAACTTTTTTAACCATTTTTCATCATCGGAATCCATATCATAAACGGGGTAACTTTTTTCCGGTGTTCGAGTAACTTCATCACTTTTTGAACCGATATATGATTCAGGTAGAAAAAAAGGTACATATTCCACCGCTTCATACCCTTCTACTTCCTTAATAACAGGCACGTGTACTTCACCTTCTTCTACAATGTCGCGCAATTTATCTGCAAAAGACTCATCTATAAGTGCTTTCACTGGAGTTGAATCCTTGACATGCACTTTTCTTTGAGAAGAATCATTTACAACTTCTTTTCTTTCAGAAGTGTTACCTACACGTGAGAGCCTCGTGACCCTTTTTAATGCATTCGTTTTTCTTTGAGAAGAATTATTTGCACGTGAAACCCACGGGACCCTTTCTCTTGCAGGGGCTTTTCTTTGAGAATAACTATTTACAAGCGCTTTTCTTCGAGAAGAATCATTTACATGCGCTTTTCTTGGAGAAGAATCATTTACATTCACTTTTCTTGAAGAATAACCCTTTACACCTGAGGCCCTCGGGACTCTTTTTACTGCAGATCTAGGCTTTTTAGCTACCATGCATTTATCTAGATGATAAAAACTTCTGGTAGTGTCGATTGCTGGCACATTAATATCATCACTTGTAACATTCTCAGCTATTTGAAGCTTTGAAAATGCATTAGACAGGAATGCAAAATTCAGAAGCAAGTTTGAGTGCATATACAAGAAGCAGGATGGAACTGAACTGAAGTTCATGGTAAAGAACGGTAAAGACTTGATAGAGCCAAATACTTTGAAGAAACCGTTAGTCTTAGAAAGTGTAGAATCCTGAAAGCAAAATAAAGAAACACAAATGTGCTGCATTTAGAACAATTTACGAGTACTATTTACAGACTTGAAGTCACACTGATTTAGAAAAGACAGGCCATAAATCATAACAACTGATTACAGCTTTGACACATATATTTGCAATTAAGAACATTTACTTGGATTACTCGTGAATGTGAACTACTACTAACTTTTAAGATGGTAAACTACTGTCCCTTTAATTCAGTACTCAAACTCTCTAGCCACAATATTTTCTAGAGCATAGAATCTACTTTTTCTAAAACATACAAGACTTTGTTCTTGGATAAAAGCGGTAACCAACTATGATCTTATAATACTATGCAACTCTAAAACAGATAAACAATACTGTATAAATATCCATTCTACAAGATTATATGAACATCATCAGTAAATCAGAAGACTACGGAGTATTAACTTAGACACGAGAATATTAAAAACAGAACATACCAATAGCAACCGAGTACCATTTGATTGGTAAATGCTTGCAGCTGGCTCCAACAACAGGAACGAAGAAAACCTTCTCCGTGAAAACACTTTAGCCTTCCTCAAGTATGTCAACACTGAACTAACAAAACACGAAAACTGATTAACACCGCTACTACTACTACTACTAGCAAATACAACAGGCCCTTTCCGTGTAACATCTTTTCCATCAGAACCCGTGTCTAAACTAACTCTAATCTTCTTCTTCTTCCTATAATACTTCAAATACTTCTTATCTGAACCACAATTTTCATCAAAACTACTACTACTTTTAAAACTCGAATCGGTCCCTAAATTCCTCTTTCGTTTCCTTGTATAAACATTCTCCAATCGCTTAACACGGCTCACGTACTCATTAACCAAACTAACATCCTTAAACTCCCCCAATTTAAGCACTTCCTCTTGTTGACCATCAATTTCCATATCCCCGTTATCATCCAATTTCTCTACAAATCGCTCCTTTTTATCGATATTCCCCATACCCTCATTGATTTCATTAAAATTCCCAACTTTTCGACAGCGATTATACCTCCGATTCCCCTCAAACTCAGCAACTAAACCAAAATGATAATCAACAACATTAACATTGTTTTCTTGAATATCTACGACATCAACAGGTAACAATTTTTTATTTTTTTTGGGTTGGTGTTCAAATATAGTTTCGTTAAACCTTTTTCTTGATCTTAAAACCCTATCCCCAAAAACCCTTGTACTCCTTTTCATCCCTGCTAATCTCATTATCACAAATTACCAAAATACCCTCCCCAAAAAAACCTTAACTAAAAGTATATATTTTTTAACAAAAAAAAACAAGATTGTGAATTTAATATGAAAAACAAGGTTTTAGGTAAAATCAAAACATGGGTTTTGATGAATATCAAATCTTTTTAACAACCCACAAAAATCTTGAACTAAAAGACACAATTATAAGACTGAAAAACACAAAGATCGTAGTTTTGGGTAAGATTAAAAAAGGGTTTTGATCAGAATCAAATGGGTATTGATAAAGATTGAATTTTTATTTAAAAAAACGCACCTGTTGAATGTTGGTATGATATCAAGAAAGTGTAAAATGGGCGGGAGATTGAAGGTGAGCGGGAAAATGAAAAGGTGAAAGAAGAGAGATAAGTTTGTAGCCGTTGGATGATGATGGAGGTGTAGGGTAGGTAAGATCTCAAATGTTGTAAATACTTGTGATTAATGAAAGGGTTTTTTTTATAGGAGTTTGTTTGACTT
>BQNB010179532.1:0-12764 GCA_026074375.1 Tanacetum coccineum | reverse complement strand
GACATGTATAACATCAGGGTCATCCTCTACCATAATGACACCCCCGTTCAAAAACTTTTTATGACTCACATGTTCGACGACCTTTCAATCGAGTGGTCGTCTGGCCATATTTTCAAGGTAGAAGCATTGTTTAACTTGTGTTGCGAGAATGTATTGATCATTTTTAAATGCCTCACCGTTTGCCTTGATTTGTGTTATGTTGTTTCTAATGACAAAATTTTGGTTACGTCCTTTGTTGCTAGTGTCGAACCACTTAACCGGGCTCCGTACACTTTCTAGTAGCATGCCAAGTCATTTCCTTTGCAGTGTGACTAGACTTGTACAAACGTTGTATTCTAGGAATGATCGGAAAGTAACGCAACACCTTCTTAGGAACTTTCTTCCCTGGTGTGTTACTGTCTTTCCATCTACTAGTGTTACACACCGGACAGAAATGCACATCTTTGTTAGCGTCGCCCCGAAACAAGAAGCAATCGTTTACACAAGCATGTATCGACTCATACCCTAACCCGATTGTTTTAAATGTCTTCTTTATTGCATAGTATGATGGTGGGAGCTTGTATCCTTTAGCGATGGGAAATACATTTTGAAAAAACTCTATCATTTCATTGAATATAGAATCCGTCAATTTACCTTTAACTTTAAAATAGGTAAACTTTGCCATAAAGTCTAATCGAGTCACATGGTCACAACCGGGGTACAGCTCCTCGTTGGCACTGGCATATAACTCTTCGAACTCGTTACGTTTAGCTTGAGTCGGGTCGTTACTTGTCTCACCAATATCTCCTTGAGTTGGCTCATTTTGTTCATTATTCAGAGGAATATAGCTAAGATCATTAAGGCACGCTGTCATGTCACTCATCTGAGGTTGTCTTGTGTTATCTATTACTGGTGGTGGCGGAGGAAGATCCGGTTCACCGTGGTGAATCCATGTTTTATAACTTGGGTCAAACCCATACTTCGAAATGTGGTCTGAAAGGTGTTTGATGGATACCCACAATACTAGACGACAAGACTTGCATGGACATCTTATATTCCCGGCACTATCCACTAACGGCTTGCAATCATCGACGAATTTCTTAAGACCGGTATAAAATGCTTTTTCATGTTTCCTTAAACTTGTCCAACTCTTATCAATTACCATAACTGCGTTTTAACGATACAATTAGTTATTATATGCAACGTAATTATACACATTCAAATGAGGAATACGAGATGTTTTGTTCACCTAGTGCAACTATGGAAGGCAATCCTAACCCACTCTTTGAATGATTCGTCTCATATATGAATGCGTATAACCGATTTACTATTTGAGAAAATTTCGGCAGCATTTCCCCTCAACTCCCTAAATATGTGTTTAAAGACATATTCGTAGGAGTAAAGGAGAAACACTGTCGAAATCATCTCAAATAGTAAACCAATTATACGCATTCATATCCTAAATGAGACAAAACATTCAAAAACCAGTCCCAAACAGGGGACTTTCCAAAATTAATTTCTAATAAATTAATTTCAGACGCGTTTTCTATAGGATGATTAAAATCAGACGGGGATTTTCCGAAATTAATCACTAAAATTCTAAAACATTCCTAAAGGGTTCAATAAAATAAATACCAAACGCATATCCATTTATATCAAATCCTAATATCGAAACGCATATACAATTTAAATTCTATTATAATGAAAAAAACATACATTTATATCAGAATAAGTTGTTGTTAAACACCTTATCAGCATAAGCTGTTCTTAAACAGCTTATTCTCATCATTTTGGCAGCATAAGGAGTGTTTGGATTTGCGATTTACAGTGTCAAGGAGTGTTTGGATTTGCGTTTTACACTGTCAAGGAGTGTTTGGATTTGCGTTTTGCAGTAGCAATCACAATAAACGTTCCCCAACGACATGTCCCCGGGGATACAAAAAGAATAAAAAAAAGTTATAACATACTTTCGGCTATGGACTCGGCTCGTTGTCGGCTCCGTCTCGTTGTCGGCTATCAATCCTAACCCTCGGACGCGGCTACTGTTGACAGCCAAAAGTATAATTAACAAATTATTATAATAATTAACAACTTATTATACCTCAACTTGTTATAATTAACAAAGTATTAAAAAAATACAACCAAATCTTTATTAACCAAAAACGAAAATCCACCACCACCAATAATTAAACTTGTTTAGAGAGCTAGAAAAAGAAGATATAGAATTATCATTTAGAGGGTTAAAGAAAGAATTATGTTTAGAGGAAGAGGAGGGTTTAATTCGTGTGCTCGTGAGATGCGGTGTAGAGTGGTGGTGGTGGTGAGCTGTGGTGGTGAAAGGAGGTGGTGGTGAGCTATGGTGGTAAAAGGTGGTGGTGTTGCTGTAAAATCGCCAAGAGATGATAATTTTTGATGTTTTACGTTTTGTGTTACCAACTGAAACCCAGATCTGCTTTTTGGTGCCAATTAAATCTCAAACGAGATTCCCGGGCGATATGTCCCCCGGGAAAGTTACAAGTTTGTCGTTTAGCGTAAAATGGCGCCTTAACGAATATTTTAGAGGTCCTTTTTAGCAATAAAACCCCGACGACATGTTGTCGGGAATGTTTTTTAATAAAAAAATCTTTATCGTTTTTTAATTATTATTATTTGTAAAATAAATTTTATAAATAATAATTTATAAAGATAATTATAAGTTTTTTAATTATTATTTATATAATTTTATATACATATAATTTTATAAATATATTTTATAAATAATAATGATTTAAAAGTTGAATTAAATTTTTTAATAAAACCTTTTCGGGAAAGGTTTTATTAAAAAAATTTAATTCAGCTTTTAAATCATTATTATTTATAAAATATATTTTATAATAATATATTTTATATATAATAATTTATAAAGATACTTATAAAATATATAATTATTATTTAAAATTATTAAAAATATTTAATTATTAATTATATATTTATTTTCTATAAAAAATATGATTATATAAATACTAATAAAAAAGCATTCAGGTTTCTCGGTTCGTTTCGGCCGGGTCGGTCCGGTTTCTCGGTTCGTTCCGGTCGGTTCGTATATAATTATTTTTTTATAATTTTATATATTTTTTTAAATATTCAACGGAGAAGTCGATGTGTTATCGTTGTACATTAGATGTTCAACGGATGAGTTGATATGATATCGTGTTACATTAGATGTTCAACGGATGAGTCGATATGTTATCGTGTTACATTAGATGTTCAACGGATGAGTCGATATGGTAACGTTGTACATTGGATGTTCAACGGATGAGTCGATATGATATCGTGTTACATTAGATGTTCAACGGATGAGTCGATATGTTATCGTGTTACATTAGATGTTCAACGGATGAGTCGATATGGTAACGTTATACATTGGATGTTCAACGGATGAGGCGATATGATATCGTGTTACATAAGATGTTCAACGGATGAGTCGTTATGTTATCGTATTGCATTAGATGTTCAACGGATGAGTTGATATGTTATCGTGTTATATTGGATGTTCAACGAATGAGTCGATATGTTATCGTGTTACATTGGATGTTCAACGGATGAGTCGATATGGTAACGTTGTACATTGGATGTTCAACGGATGAGTCGATATGATATCGTGTTACATTAGATGTTCAACGGATGAGTCGATATGGTAACGTTGTACATTGGATGTTCAACGGATGAGTCGATATGATATCGTGTTACATTAGATGTTCAACGGATGAGTCGATATGTTATCGTGTTACATTAGATGTTCAACGGATGAGTCGATATGGTAACGTTGTACATTGGATGTTCAACGGATGAGTCGATATCACGACATTAGATGTTCAACGGATGAGTCGATATGTTATCGTTGTACATTAGATGTTCAATGGATGAGTCGAGATGCTATGGTTTTACATTAGATGTTCAACGGATGAGTCGATATGTTATCGTTGTACATTAGACGTTCAACGGATGAGTCGATGTGTTATCGTTGTATTTTAGATGTTCAGCGGATGAGTCGATATGTTATCGTTGTACATTAGACGTTCAACGGATGAGTCGATATGTTATCGTTGTAACATTAAACGTCAACGGTGAGTCGATATTATATCGAATGTACATTAGATGTTCAACGGATGAGTTGAGATGCTATGGTTGTACATTAGATGTTCAACGGATGAGTCGATATGTTATCGTTGTACATTAGATGTCCAACGGATGAGTCGATATGGTATCGTTATACATTAGATGTTCAACGGATGAGTCGATATGTTATCGTTGTACATTAGATGTTCAACGGATGAGTCGATATGTTATCGTTACACATTAGATGTTCAACGGATGAGTCGATATGTTATCGTTGTACATTAGATGTTCAACGGATGAGTCGAGATGTTATTTCATTATAACGATGATAGTCATATCAAAGGTAGCAAAACTACTTAGAAATCACCCATAAGTAGCTAGAACATGATAAGTACTACTTAATTAATTACATAATTGACTAGTTAACATAGATAACACATACGAAATCAGTCGTAATATCCATATGAGGCCCGACCATCCGCGCGGTATAGTAACCTCCCACGCTATGATCTGATGACAAATCTGAGGCCTTCACGCCGAAGAAATCATGCTGAGAGCCACCATGAATAGGAAACAAAGGAAGTGTCTCAATCTCCGGTGAATTATTTCCTTCTTGATCTTCCTCTTCGCGATGATTCTATGTTATCGTTGTACATTAGATGTTCAACGGATGAGTCGATATGTTATCGTTGTACATTAGATGTTCAATGGATGAGTCGATATGTTATCGTTGTACATTAGATGTTCAACGGATGAGTCGATATGTTATCGTTGTACATTAGATGTTCAACGGATGAGTCGAGATGTTATCGTTACACATTAGATGTTCAACGGATGAGTCGATATGTTATCGTTGTACATTAGATGTTCAACGGATGAGTCGATATGTTATCGTTACACATTAAATGTTCAACGGATGAGTCGATATGTTATCGTTGTACATTAGATGTTCAACGGATGAGTCGATATGTTATCGTTGTACATTAGATGTTCAACGGATGAGTCGATATGTTATCGTTGTACATTAGATGTTCAACGGATGAGTCAATATGTTATCGTTGTACATTAGATGTTCAACGGATGAGTCGATATGTTATCGTTGTACATTAGATGTTCAACGGATGAGTCGATATGTTATCGTTGTACATTAGATGTTTAACGGATGAGTCGATATGCTATGTTAACCTATGTATGTTCAACGATGAGTCTATAAGATCGTTGTACATTATGACGTTCTACGAATTGATTCTAATGTGTTTAACGATCTATCTTTAGATGTTCAACGGATGAGTCGATATGTTATCGTTGTACATTAGATGTTCAACGGATGATTCGATATGTTATCGTTGTACATTAGATGTTCAACGGATGAGTCGATATGTTATCATTACACATTAGATGTTCAACGGATGAGTCTAGATGTTATTTCATTATAATGATGACAGTCATATCAAAGGTAGAAAAACTACTTAGAAATCACCCATAAGTAGCTAGAACATGATAAGTACTACTTAATTAATTACATAATTGACTACTTAACATATATAACACATACGAAATCAGTCGTAATATCCATATGAGGCCCGACCATCCGCGCGGCATAGTAACCTCCCACGCTATGATCTGATGACAAATCTGAGGCCTTCACGCCGAAGAAATCATGCTGAGAGCCACCATGAATAGGAAACAAAGGAAGTGTCTCAATCTCCGATGAATATTTCCTTCTTGATCTTCCTCTTCGCGATGATTCTATGTTATCGTTGTACATTAGATGTTCAACGGATGAGTCGATATGTTATCGTTGTACATTAGATGTTCAACGGATGAGTCGATATGTTATCGTTGTACATAAGATGTTCAATGGATGAGTCGATATGTTATCATTACACATGAGATGTTCAACAGATGGGTCGATATGTTATCGTTGTAAATTAGATGTTTAACGGATGAGTCGAGATGTTATCGTTACACATTAGATGTTCCGCGGATGAGCCGATATGTTATCGTTGTACAATAGATGTTCAACGGATGAGTCAAGATGTTATCGTTACACATTAAATGACAAACTGAGAGACGATATGTTTTATCGTTCTACATTAGATGTTTCAACGATGAGTCGAGATAGTTATTTCGTTATTACGATTATAGACATATCAAATACAAAACTACTTAAAAATCACCCATAAGTAGCTAGAACATGATAAGTACTACTTAATTAATTACATAATTGACTAGTTAACATAGATAACACATACGAAATCAGTCGTAATATCCATATGAGGCACGACCATCCGCGCGGTATAGTAACCTCCCACGCTATGATCTGATGACAAATCTGAGGCCTAGATACTCCCGCCAAAAACTCCCGCTAAAAACTCCTGCCAAATACTCCCGCCATATACTCCTGCCATATACTCCTGCCAGATACTCCCTCCAAAAAACTATTTTTTACCATAAAAGTAGATATTAACCTCACAACCACCAACAGATCAAACACACTCTTACCATCACAACTACCAACACTTCAACCTATTATTATGGTGTTGATGGTGCCATATGAAGCTTTTGCGTGTCCTTGAAGATCCAGAGATGTAGTTCTGCGTGAATCGTATAAACCTAAAACCCGTGGTAAACTAAACTCTGCATGTCACATCAACGGTAGAACATCACATGTTTTTTGTGTAATATATAAATAATGTGGTTAGTTGTTAAAAATTATTATCTTTACTCTTTAACAGTCTCGGCAAAACACTTTCGGATGTGAATTTTTTTTATGGAAAGAGGAACGAGTCCGTCTACTGGTTGGTTCTCCTAGAGCTTCAACGACTCCAATTTATTCTCCTGGATCTTCATCGACTCCAATTTATTCTCCAGGAGCTTCAAAGACTCCAATTTATTCTCCAGGATCTTCATCGACTCTAATTTATTCTCTAGGAGCTTCAAGAAATACAGAGTGCTCAAACTGCAAGCACTTGCTTGATAAGATAACGGTACTCGAGGCAACGGTGGAAATGTATATGAATCCAGAACAACACACGGTTAATTCAGCTGCACTACTTCACGAAGTTTACAATGACATGGGAAAACTTGATTTGGAGTAGTTTGTCATTTGGAATGTAATTCGTATGCTTTAAGTTGTCTGTTTATAATTCTCGTATGATTATCAGTCTAATATGTTTTGAAGTGTCTGTTTTGTAACTTACGTTGATTATCGTCTAAGACATCGTTTGTGTTACTACAAGTGGTATGTATAATATTTAACTAAATGAATGTTTGTTTTTGTGTTACTTGACGAATGTGCATTTGAAAAAGAATACAGTATATCATGTTTAACTATAGAAGGGTAGTGCATATCCTGACAGAACCGAGAAAACAGAGTGTTTTTTTGTTTTTTATATATTTATTATTTATCAAATATATAATTATTATTTATAAAATATATAATTATAAAATTTATTTTATAAATAATAATGATTTAAAAGCTGAATTAAATTTTTTAATAAAACCTTTCCCGGGCGACATGTCACCGGGGATTAGTCTAGACACGTCATCACGCGTAACCAAAATAAACACTAACCCCAGTCAAACAAAGTCAACAGTTTTCTCGGGCGACATGTCGCCCGAGATAAGTTAGCACACGTTAATTAACACTAATCACAACGCTTAAACATTCACAGTTAGTGGAAATATCATCCTGGGCTACATGTCGCCCGAGAAAAGTGAGCGAGAAAAATTGCCGCCAAGATTTTCGTTGATTTTTTTGTCAAATTTTAACCAAGTTATCCCGGGCGACATGTCGCCCGAGAAACTATCTTCAAACTTTGACTAAAACTCTATCAGAATTGGTGCCACGTCGGACGGACTTTTATCGTTTAGTGATGTTTCCCGGGCGACAAATGTCTCCCGGGAAAACTTCGTCGCCCGTTCTACTTTTTCTTGTAGCGTGTCATTTTTTTAGAGTTTTGAGAGAAGATGATAATTTCAAAACCCTGTTTTATATAGGTAGTAGATTTCCTAACTTTTGTGCATGGTTATTGGTTAATTATAATATGCATTCATCGAGAGTAAAAATTATGATTTTTTTAACCAAACATTGACTCTAGTGAAATTTGATCACGGGCTTGGTGGGTGGCTATAGTTTCATAACACCACTCAAAATACACAACGTACAATATGATATGAGAAATGAACATGCATGGAATCATGTCGATATTTTACAACACTTCTTTTAGCTCAAGAAATACGATCTAACCACGCCTCAAGCCCACATCTTCAAATTGAGAAAACGCTCTGAGAACATCATATATAGATTATATATAAGTATATATATCATATTATTAAATTATTATATATCCATATAATAATTAATATGTATATATCGTAATAGTATACTGTATATATGTAATATATGTGTATATATGTATATATAACTTATATTTGATGTATATATTATATAATATATAATATATAAAATATTTAACCTTTTGTGTTATATGTATATATTTATATGTGTGGGGAGCGATTACTATATATAGCGTAATATATTTATATATATATGTTGTGTGTGTGTATATATTGTATATATATTAAATATTATTTATGTGTATTATGATAACTAATTATATTATATGTATATATAATACTAGTATATATAGATCAAGACAAATATAAATATAGGACTGAATAGATGTAACAATAAGTACTAATGTATATATGTATAGGAGAGCTGTATATATGTGGTATATACACTGTATTATATGTTATATAATGTATATATATATATATATATATGGACGATAATATATATATATATAAATATAGTAGAGAGTGTCTATTAATATATGTGTATATCTCTTATATAACTATAGTATATTATTTGTGTATACAAATGTGTTATATACTTGGATATATATGAGAGATATATAATATTATATATAATATACGATAAATATATATATATATATTAGTAATATTGTGTGGTTGTATATTTCAAATATAATATAATATATAATATATGTTGTTACTATGTATATATATGGTGTACTATCAGTGTATATATGTAAATATATATGATTAAGTTGTGTCAAAATAGCTGTGTATAGTAATATGCTATAGTTTTATATATATATATATAATCATATTTAGTTAGTGAGCGTATATAATGATATATAATAATTATATATATATATATCAAATATATTGTATAAGAGGCGAGTATATACTATATATATAATTACTTGTAGATGTGGTGTGTACATATAGTGGTATAAATATATAGATGTGATAATTCTAGATGCGTGTACAAATAATATACATATTACTAGATTGTGATATAATCAGTATATATATGATATATATCTACTATATATATAACTCAGTGATATATCTATCTAAATATATAGATATACTGTGTGTGTGTAAGTATGTAGTATCTATATACATGTGGTCAATATATGTAATATATAATTTTATAATTCTATTGGTATATATATATAGAATATCATAAGGTGTTTTTACTTCTGATTATCCATATATATGACAA
This sequence comes from Tanacetum coccineum, assembly GCA_026074375.1. Classification (NCBI taxonomy): domain Eukaryota; kingdom Viridiplantae; phylum Streptophyta; class Magnoliopsida; order Asterales; family Asteraceae; genus Tanacetum; species Tanacetum coccineum. Next base: position 3,145 of record BQNB010179532.1, on the reverse strand, counting down.
ATCGCTGGGATCGGGCATGTTATGGAAAAGTGGTTATATACATATATAATATATATCATATATATATATTATTATATACTATATTGTGTGTGTGTTATGTGTGTGTTGTGTGGCGTTGTGTGTGTCTGGGGAGGTTGGGTTGTGTGTATCATATAATTAATGTACGTATATATATGCACAAGGTGTATTTACTTCTGATTAGCCATATATATGTATCTGGATCGCTGTTATGGAAAAGGTTTGATAAATGGTTCATGCTTCCGTTGTAATTCTGGTTTTTTATAAATGGTTCATACTTCCATTGTAATTCTGATTATTATCTATTTAATTGCCAAATAATTTTTAATTTATAACCACGTTTTTCATCAAAACGTGTTGATGGCAATTCAGCCATGACCTTTGCGTCCAAGGTAATTTTCATTTTTGCTACTTTTAGCTTTTCAATGCGATTACTTACGGAGCAACATGAATTTTATATTTCTTAGAAGTGGAGATTATTAGGTTGTTGTAACCTTCTTTCTTTAAAGATGGATTGTTTTATGTTTCTTTAGTTTTTGTAATTTGTAAAGATCTTTATATTTTTGTTGGGCCGATTCAGTGCCCAGTAATCAGCGCCTAGATTTAAACAGAAATTAGGCTAAGTATTAAAGAACCCGCTGAGTAGGATCAGCGGCTATTGAAGAACCTCTGAGTAATGGGACTCAGAGGTTATGAAAGAACCTCTGAGTAAAGGGACTCAGAGGTGATGAAAGGACTCTCTAAGTGCAAAGCCTTAGAGAGCAACGTCATACGTATTCAAGTCAAAGACATCGTCAAGGAAGTCGAAGATTACTTGAAGACATACTCGTCAACTGGGATGGATATCAGCTGGTATGTAGAAGGAATACGCTGAAGTTCTAAGGAGAGTCAGAGGTGGCAATACTCTGACTATCCTGATACCCTCTGAAGAAGAACAAGCTGAGCTTAAAGATTGTTCTCTGATGAAGGCGGGAAACTTAACAAGTGTTTATGGCGGGATAAACATTGGTTTAAGTTAAAGCCTGTACCAAGTACGAAGTTGGCAAAAGTAGTGAACAGTTGGCAGAACTATTCACTAAAGTATGGGCGGATAGTTTCCAAGAATGGACGTGCATTAAATACCTCGTACGTCCTCCACTAGATTCTTGACACGTTGCAACTACCCTCACTAAGGACGCAACCTCGTATTAGTATAAAAAGAGAATGTTATAAATAGTAAATGCTATCGCTTTAATTATTCTTGTTATTATAGGCATTTACTTCTTTGTCGAACTTGTTAGGAATAAAAAATTCCTAGGAAAGTGTCGGTCGCTTCCATAGATAATTATCGTTAGCTCGTTAAGTAATTTTTGAAAACTTACATAGTTAGTTAGCTAAAGGCCCATGGATAAACCCATGCAATCCCAAGCCCACCATCCATTGTAAGTATATAAACACCTCTCCATGCCTTGGAGAGGTGGTTGGTTGCACATTTTACACACATTAATATATGTTTACTTTCTCTCTCTAAGTGTTCATCCAACCCTCTCTCACACTAAAACAATCTCTTTCCCTCTCATCTAGTATGTTATTTTATTAGTCTTCAATTGGTATCAAGATCCATGGAGTGGTGTGTTTAGATATTATGTTTTGTTTTTGTTCGTGTGTTTTTCTACAAAAAAAGTGCTCGTTTTTTTTCTTTGTTTTCTAAGCTTAAATTTCACACTAAAAGATCATCTACATTGGTAGCTTTGATCTAGTATCCTTGGATATAGGTGTGTGAGCTTAGTTTCATAGAAAAATCTCTTATTTTGTGTCATTTTGGGTTCGTTAGCTTTATAAAGGTCAAAATCTTGATTTTAAATTTTTTGGCTTAAAAACCTTAAAGTTGTCATTTTTCTTGTCCCTATAGGCTTAGTAGCACTTTTGGTACAAAAAATTTCGAAAAACAATCGTCAAAAACGTGTCTTTTGAGTTTTGAAAAAGTGGGTTTCGTGATATAACCGATCTAATTTTTATAGTGTTAACCGATCTAGTGAGTTTCAGTTACAAACGAACTAGTGTATTTCCAGTGTGAACCGATCTAGTAAAATTCTAGTGTAAACCGATCTAGTCTTCCACAATGTGAACCGAACTAGTTTGTTACAGAGTGAACCAATCTAGCTGACTGCAGTGTGAACCGATCTAGTTGTTACAGTGTGAACCGGTCTAGTTTGTTACAGTGTGAACCGATCTAGTTGACTGCAGTGTGAACCGATCTAGTTGTTACAGTGTGAACCGATCTAGTTTGTTAAAGTGTGAACCGATCTAGTTGACTGCAGTGTGAACCGATCTAGTTTGTTACAGTGTGAACCGATCTAGTTAACTGTAGTGTGAACCAATCTAGTTAATTTCAGTGTGAACCGAACTAGTCAAGTTTAATCAAAACCGAACAACTTAAATTTCTATATTATGCGGTTTATCACTTTGACTTATAAAATCTCGTGAAACATTAACTTGTTTTCCCGGTTTTGTAAAGAATTGTAAAATCTCATGTAGTTTCAAGAATTTAAATACTCAAGAGACACCTTAATCAAACATAATTTCTTTCTACCACCGTTCGATCCGACAATAATCTTTTAACATACAAATTTCTCAATGATGACTCTTGCTAACAAAGCAATTCTTTCGGGTGCTGACAATCGTCCACCCATGTTGGAAAAAGATATGTATGATTCTTGGAAAAGCATAATGGAGCTATATATGATGAATAGACAACATGGAAGAATGATTCTTAAAACCGTTGAAAATGGTCCACTCATCTGGCCTTCAATCAAAGAAAATTGAGTGACAAGAAAAAAGAAATATTCCGAGTTATCTGCTACGGAAGCAATTCAAGCTGATTGTGATATCAAAGAAACAAATATCATTCTCTAAGTACTACCACCTGAGGTCTATGCATTGGTTAGCAATCATAAAGTCGCCAAGGAACTTTAGGCAAGAATTTAACTTCTCATGCAAGGAACTTCATTGACGAAACACGAAAGATAGTGTAAGTTTTATGATGAATTCGATAAGTTTGCTTATAAGAAGGGGGAAACACTACGTGAGTTCTACTTGAGATTTTCATTGCTACTCAATGACATGAACATCTACAGTATGAAATTGG
>BQNB010179531.1:0-12764 GCA_026074375.1 Tanacetum coccineum | reverse complement strand
TATTTCAAAGGTGCTTATTAAATTGAATCGCTAAAATAAAAAACAGAAAAAGGATGCATACCCGTCACTACTTCCAGAATATATCATTTTTTCATCTGGGCTTTATGTGACACTTAATACACGCCCTGAATAGACATTTGTGGAAATTAATATAATATTAAATTATAGAAAAGGTCACCTGCTGCTCTCGTCACTAATGTTAGTGCTACTACCATATTCACATATGGTGCTGCTATTTGAACTTTGGGTGAAGTACGACTTATCACCGTATTTAAAATTCGTATTATTGTATATAAAAGAGCCACGTGAACCACAACCTGTTTAGGAAAAGCCATGTCTTACTTTAGTACTGATACGTGTACATAGAGGTGGATTTAGTTCTTTTAAAGCACAGTGACATCTTTCACATACCAAACATGTGTCCGAAACAAAAGTAACATTCTCAATGACATATATAGCTGAAGGTAAGTCCTGTTTAGACTTCTTCTTTACAGTGTTTTTGTTCTGGATTACCGTCTTGACTGGCTTTATTGAATTTCCTAACTTATTGATGCTGATGAAAGTAGATGATGGCGTGCTCTGTAACCTCCCTTTTCGCTTTAACCTAAAGGATGCTTCATTTGCTGACTTGGCTGGCTTGTCTTTAGAACCATTTACAACTGTCTTTGACGGCTCATCATAGGCAACACATTTTATCGCATGTAACGCCGACTCAATCATAGGAAAAAACATTACCGGATTTTGGTTCACATAAAATCTCATTCTGCCGTATTCTGTCTTTGGTGACTTTTCCCTTTTATTAAATTACGGAAATGGTCATAAGAAGAAGTTGCTGCTATGAAGACCTGATGTACTTATGGTCATGAGTTTATGGTCATGAGAAGCTGCTACTGTGAAGACCTATTAAGTATCACTATGATCATAAATCAAATGAAAATGCATACCATAAACTATATTTAATTCCACAAAAAGAGAAGTATCAATAACAGTAGGATCATTGGTTACCAGACTTTTGAGACATGCTTTAGTTGTTGGAACATTCTGTACGAAAAGTTATCATAGTAACCATGGAAAACAATATTAGGAAAAAGAACTTACCGAGCTATGTCAATAGTGCCCTCCTAAAAGTGAAATTCCTGCCCTTCCTCCGATAGTAATTCCATCTAAGATAGCCACCTAAACATGACACTAAAACGTGATATATATACTTCATGATCATACCTAAAAAAATTAAAACCACAATTTTAAAGTTTGGAGAAGAAGATACATATCCTAAATTATCTGCAAACGATATTAGGTTAAAGATTTTATAACGTATAATTATCTTCAATGGAACTTTGTATTTGTTTTTTTTTATCATCAGCATATGCATTCCTAAACTAAAACTATATTAAACTTATATATCGAATTTAAAATCAAAAATTAGGAAAACAGTTTTTCACATGCCCTTAGATATATTAATTTGGAACATATAATTCAAAAAAATAATATAGTCTAGTGGTTAGGTGCTTTCATAACACCCCAAAGGTCTAAGGTTCAAATCTAGCAAATATTAATTTTTTTATAAAAACGAAATTTATAAAAATCATTTATATAAAACGAAATTTATAAAAAAACATTTATTATGAAAAAAAAACCATGAATTTTAACAAAAAATAAAATAAATAAATCTTGATGACGTGGCATGCGTGATGACATGGCCTTATGACGTGGCAAAAAAAATTGTCAAATGCCTCTTGTTATATATAATGTATATATATATATATATATATATATATATATATATATATATATATATATATGTGTGTGTGTGTGTGTGTGTGTGTGTGTGTGTAAGATCAATATTATGTATATAGTGTTCGAGTACAAATTTTTATGAATTTTCTAATAATTCAAAATCTTTCAAATTATGTACTCGACACTATATCCTACCCTCATTAATTGAGGGAAAGCATTAAAATGTTCCTAATAAGCATGCTAATAAGTAACATTTTCTCCTCAAAAGCTTAATTTTAAATCAATTGATATCCAAAATATCAAATGATTTGACATTTTTGATAAGGAGAGAAAATGTGATTAAAATATAAGGCTTATAATGTGATCTCAGTTACTCTAAGTGCAGCTTCTCCCTCTTATGTGCAAAACACTTTCGAATATCGAGGCACATATGCAGGGGGAGCAATTTTAGAAAAGATGAAACCATCAAGGTACAAAAGGTTTTGATTTATATCACTAGTACCTTGATTGATTTTCAAACGGTTTTATTGGCTACTGTGAAAATACCCAAAGACCGACCATGAACTTATTATAATGGAGATATAAGGCGGTTAAGGATAGGTATTAGTTGTAACACCCTCAAAATGGGTCGCAGCAGAATAATGTCTGAAAGTGTTACTTCATAATACAATAGCACAAGATACAAGAGATCGACCCCTAAATGAGTCATTTAAAAAGTACTCTCGTTGATTTAATTAAAATTAAACTTGTTATAACATTTGTCCTAAAGTTGCATCAATATGTAAGACTAAAATAATGCAACGAGATTTGATAGTTTGAATGTAAGAAGAAGTAATCTTGTAAAATTTGGACTCCAATGCACACAAGTAAGTCGAGCATCTTATTCATCTGAGAAAAACATGCTTAAAAGTGTCAACATAAAATTGGTGAGTTCATAGATTTATGTAAATGTAAATGTAGGACCAAAGGAGTATATTGTTTACTGCTTTATCCACAGTATCACATAAAATGTTTAAGTATAAATGTTGGACCGCAAGATTTATAAATGTATGACCATTGTAACACATACAATATCACAAAATGTATTTACAACTACACTAAGCTCATGACACTAACGCTCGACAATGTATGTAATTTAATACACATAAATGTACCCAATGTAGATGTCAACCGTAAACATCCATATTGTTTCATTTGGACTCTCATATATTTCGTCGTTTGACAAGTTATGGCTTACCCGGAGGGATGTCAATTCCCCCAATTAGATCGATTTATAAACACTCACGATTACATCAATAATTTAACAGGTTCAGATAGTAGGCATATGTGGGTTATCTCTACTTAGAACGCTAACGTATTTTGTTTAAAAAATGTTACCTTGCATCCCTATGTAAAACAAAGCAATGTAATGAATTTCACTCCGAGATTGGTAAATGAGTATGTAAACGAGTTTGTAAATGAGTATGTAAACGAGTTTGTAAATGAGTATGTAAACGAGTTTGTAATTGAGTATGTAAACGAGTTTGTAAACGAGCATGCATTCTCCCAAAAATAGTTCAAAACAAGTAAAATAGGAGCCATGAAACTCACCTTAAGTGAATGTATTGATTATAGCAAAATCAATAAAGTGAAACGTCACGAATGATCCGTAATGCAACCTAATTATTTATAGGTCGTATAAGTGTAATGTATTCAAAATAAATACAACAATGTACATTATCAAGTTATATCACCAGCTACTAGTTTTCGTTTAGTTATAAGAGTTGAAACAATGTTTAAGTTATGTTTGCTATTTAATGTCCAACTATATGTCTTCGAAACAATTTCTAATAACTATAAAATTAATTATAGTCATTTCACTTGATTTAGTATTTTTATTATTTATAAAGTGTTACAATTTATAGTTCAAGTGTTTTATAAAATAATATTTATAAGGTTTTAAACCGCGTATAAATATGATACAAGTAATACTAAAATATTTCCTAAAGTTTTTATAGTCCAAACGAACCGACACTATTCATGTCAGAAAAATAGTGTAGAAATTTTATATAAGAAGTTGTCTAGTTTCTATGATGATTATCTACATTTTTATACACTTTTGGGTTTCAAAACTTGTTATTTTATAGTAAAATATCATTCCCGACAACTTTGTAGTTTTATACTTAAGCTGAATCTGACCCAAAAGCCCTCAAAAACATCATTTATAAACTTCACAACTTTCCGTAGTTTTTCACAACTTTTGAAAAACTGTCAACTTTTAATAAGTTACCGAAATCTTTAAAAATTCATATCTCCTTCGTTTGAACTCTGTTTTTCAAGTTTCTTATATATCCGGAATCGTCTTAAGACGCACTAACATATTTTTATAATTATAAATTGTCTAGAAAATCATGCCAAAACTAAATACACGAATTGTTTTAATTAAATAAATATATAGTTACCCGTATCTTGTAAAATCCACATCATTCTCGTTTTAACTCCGTTTATCGAGTTATTTATATATTCGAAATCGTCTTGAGACGTACTAACACATTATTATGTTTGTAAATTGTCTTGAAATTCATACAAAACCAAAAAACACAATATGTCCAAAATAGATATATAAAGGTATTTATTTTATGATTTTACCATGTTTTAATTATTACAAGTTCCCTAAATTAACCAATACAATAGTTTTTATATAATTAATGTCCACTAAATTATAGTCCTATAAATTACTTCCCATGTGTTCATAAAAATATCAAGAACAATTATTTATTTATAAAACTATATAAATAAATTTGTAACAATTAATTATATAAATTAACCACACATGTAGGATATTAAATAAAATATTTTCTTGCATTCTAACATATTTTAAACACATTTTCATCATGTTTATATATTTACTTGATTTTGTATAACCCTTGATTTCTTTGTAAATTTTATAAAACACAAACTAGATGGTGATTTAACAAGATAATACATATGTATACATGTAGGAAATCAATATGAAAGTGTAGAGTTTTTGTGTATGAAACTTGAGTGAAAAATGAAGATGATGAACACCCTAAACCTATGAAAACCCTAACTTGTTTTGTATAACCATTGCTTGCAAAGCAAAACCCTTAACTTGTAAACCAACTTGGTACACCTTAGAATAAACCATTAGTCAACCTTGGATGCTTGTAATATTGTAGAAATGGAATCTATGAATTGTTCTTGGTGTTATAAGTGAGCCGTGAGCTATGGTAAGGAAAAAGAGAGTGTGTTTTGATTTTTCTAGTTGATAAGTGTATGTGAAATGCTTGGAATATAATCTTATTTATACTATAAATATCTAGTAAACCATCAACACCAAAAACATGGTATTAGAGGAGGGGGACAATTTAGAAGAGAAGGAGATGGGGGGGAGTGGTCTTGTAAGAATTGGCATGGTCTTGATCCTTATGTGTAAGAATGGTTAGTAGAAGTGGTAAGAAAGTTAGTAAACTATCACATGGCTTTCTAGAAGCATAATAGATATTTGTTTTGTGTATAAACATACATATAGGACCGGCCATATGTATTATTTGTATAGAAATGATATAATTTTTGAGTATTAGGTATAATTATGGGTATTTGATTGAGTGTAGATATGTACAATGGTTTACATGCATGCAAAAAGGTTCCAAAGTGCGAAACGTAAACGTTTTACGTAACGTGTAAAAATAAAATATGAAAAGTTAATTATTATTTTCAAAAAAATAATATAACACTTGTTTGATGTAAACTTCTATTTGTTTAATGACGGTTTACGTTGATTGTTGATTTTTAGTTTACACGATTTAACTAAACAGTTGAAATTAAAAGTAAACGCGTAAAAGTTTAAAATAAATAGTTGAATATTTATTGACGTGAAATGGCCTGAAATTTCGGATTTTCACATTAGTTCCATGATCTAGCCAGAACTAGAGGGATCTACCCAAGAACATTCTGATAGTTAGATTAGAAGTCCTTATGTATGATATATAAAAAGGAGTAAAGTGAGAATGTGAATAATTCTAACTAAGACAGAGCTAGCACTAGAACAAACCCAACAAGGTGTTAGTGATGAAGTCTTGGTAAGCATTGAAGGGGTTGAAGAATGAAAAATAAATGTAAGGATAAAGGGTGAAAAGAAAGAAGCCCTCCATACACTTAGGCAGAAACGGGTCAATACATATGCTATCAGAAACACTAAGATGTTGTTTGGTATTGAAGATAGTAATCATGGATCCAATGATTCAAAGCACAACCCTCCCTAGCCACTCAAGGTCTCTTAAAAGACTCTTGTTTCATTTCTCATAGAGATTAAACATATTTCTATCAACTTTATCACTCCGAGTTAGTTGGTATTGAAAAGGTGGCAGTTTGCTCCAGCCTTCGATTACTAAAACCAAAATACACATTTGAGTCTAGAGCAAAAAGAGATCATCAATAAGTCTCACTAGTACACTTTTCCAAATTACTCTTGTTCCCCATACACCATGAAAACAAGTGAAATAGTAAGAGTCCTACGCATTATCCTTGTGATCTTGCCAGAACATTAGAGTGATACTTCACAGTATATAGTGTCAATGGAAATCCTACCAGTGCCAACATCAAACAAGCACTGCGGCAGGTGGCTTGTGAGATTCTATATGGATCAAACTTGTGAAAACTGAATATCAATATCGATTCAGTATAAGAATTGATGGATGAATTTGTAAAAGATAAAACTTTTGTTGTGTTATAAAACCCTTTACTCTTTATCAAGTCAACTGATTTTCTCTAAAACAATTTTCAATCTTATGTCCATGGGCAACCTCACAAGGGTATCTTGACATAGGAAAGCTGAACATGAATTGACGACTCAATCGGGAAGGTAGTAACTTACCGATTCACTCTTACTGTGTTGTCTGCTTTATGACATTTTGATAATAAGAATGACTAGTGCAGCTGCGAAACCCTGTCAAGGAGATTCTTTTGAATTCTACCTGATCACAAGCAGTATTTATACTGATTAACAAGGAACCGTGGTTATTGCAACCTTATTTGACGAAGTGACAAAGACACTTTTGTCCATATCTGTTGTTTATCACTAACCTCAACCTGCAGGTTTTCCCGATGGTAGCAGCACCTAGTCCATGACAAGTCAGATTCATTGCCACATGCTCATAATCGACCAACAAATGTAAAGACATGATGAAAGCTCAAGTACATGTTTTAAAAGTCTTCTGCTACTCTGATGCTAAACGTCTTCCTTGAAGTCATGAAGTGCTCAACATCAAGAAAGATGGTCATAAAAGCTTTCAAGATGAAGAAAGGTATGAGCATGTTGGTCCAAAAGTCACAAGTTCACAAAAAGGTGAAAGATTACAAGATGATGACGAGATGATGTTTGACTGATGGTCTCAAGAAGTTCAAGATCACAAACCTATCAAGCATGCGGGAACAAGTTCCAAGATCACTACATCAAATTCACTAGAAAAAGACGAAGTTCAAGACTATGAGCAAGATTGAAGTCATTCTTAGAATGCAAAGCTTAAGTTTTTATAAAATTGAGTGACCTCTATAACCTTTGCCCTTTTTTTGTTTTGAGTATTTCATTTTAGTCTTTTGACTATTTGACGTTTGTCAGTTTATTCAGATTTTATACCATGTTGATGGTAGTGATTTTGTTGAGAATTGTGGTAATTTATGGTTTATTGTGAATAATAGTCCTTTTTAGAGATTATTATTGTGTTATTTGCATTCCGGGTGGTTGACCAGTGAATTTTGAGAAATGCCAGAAAACGAGTCCCGACACGTCCGTTAATGTCCAAAATGAGTTTTGAAGGGTTTAAAGTGTAAATACTCTAGGTTAATAGAAAAGTATTATTAAGGTGAATAAAAATGCTAATTATATTTGGGGAATAATTTACGGTTAAATTTTACGAGATTTTAAGTGTTCCCGACACGAAAACGACACCCCGAGCCCTATAGGATACCCATGGCCGGTTCTAGTCTCATAGGTGACATCAAGGCAAGATTTTAGCAAGTGTGTCCAAGGTTGGTACACTTAAAATATCCTTATCCTCATTTTGAAAAACACATAGTTCATTTTCACAAAAAAAAATCTTATCTCTTCTCTCCTTTGTTGGTCCGTCCGAACACCACACACACACAAACAATAGTTTTTCAACTTTTATCAAGAAACATGAAGGTTGGTGATATATTGGGTTGATTCTAGTGCTCGGGTATTCATTTAAACAACGTTTGGGTTGTCCGGTTCGTGTCGAAATCTACATTTTTTGAAGATTTTCTTGTCAGTTTCCAAATTTAAATTTCGTTTCTCCTTTTGGGTTTATAGTGATGCATAGATGTTAGTTGTACAAGTTGATCGTCGTAAAAATCGATTTTTAGAAACGAAACGAATAAAAAAGGATGTTTGGCTTGCGTCGAATAAGAGAAGAAACAAGAGGGTTTTGTTAGTTTTGATATTATGGTCATGATGGTTGAGAAACATATATTGCTAGATAGCTTATTTTGTATAATAGCTTGTATAGCTTAGTTTGTGGGCTTTTATGTGACGTATTCTTATTGCGTATGTGCTACGTTACCTACTTTAAAAATTACAAGAGGGAGGATTTGTATTATTTTCGTGAATATGGCATTATGTTCCGTGGACAGTTTTTATAGATTATGGTAGTTAAACACAATACATAATACGTAGCGTATATAGCTTATTTTTAAGCTTAAAGACTGTTTTTTGTGATCTATGGGGCTGCATGGCCAATAAGCACAAATAAGTCGTGGCTTATTTGTTGGCTTATTATGGTCCAGATTATTTTCTACTTATTATTATGAGCTTATGTATATAAATAGACCTTAGTTTTGAGCTTGAATCGTATTTTGGACGTATAAATACCTTAATGGACCCTTATTGGGCCATAAGCACCAAAGCGATTCATTTAGTCGTTTTTTTTAGAGTTTTGACGGGCTTCTTGAAAGTGAAGGTATTTCCGACGTGATATTAAACGATATTTTGAGAAAAGCCATTTTAGTAAACGTTAAAGATTGAGATTTTGGAATTTTGTCGAAAAGTGTCGAAATAGTGAAATGTGTTGAAACCTTGGAAAACGTTATATAAACGTACGGGTCATGTCAAAATTTAGTAAAAAGTTTATACTTAGAAAATTTTACTTAAGACCATGATTTTTGGTTTTAAAAAATAAAATATTATTTTATTATTTTAATAAATTCACTAAAAGACGAAAAATATATATTTCTTGAAACTTCTCTAGTATGCTTATTATGAGTAAACGTTTCATTTTCAACCATATTATGATTATTTTATTGGGTCACTAATGGTACCGCAGATGGACTTTTCGAGATATATGTATAATTATTTATTATAAATATTTTACTTATATTACTTATCTATTTTTCTTTAAATAGTATATGTAGGTATCATTGAGATATCGGATTGATAAGATATTTTGGGATGAGACGTCAACCATCACACCACTAAATTGTTATGGGTAATTGTACAACGCATCTAGCCTCTATGCATCAAACGTGAAGACTGTTTTGGAAATAAATGATTTAATGGGACATTAACTGGACTAGGTCGTGTGCGGACGTCGTTGCATTTGCTTGTGTGATTGAGATTTGGTTGCTTAAGACTTGCTTGAGGTGAGTTCTCGTAGCCCCATTTTCTACTGTTTTTTCGTTGGGGGAAAATGATACTCAAATGTGTTTTGAACTGTTTTGAAATTTGACTGTGCGAAACGTGGTTTTGTTTTTGGGACAATTATGTGCTTATGATTGCTATGTGAATATATGTGATGTGATTTTACTTGCGTGTACTGTGTTTGGCACGACAAGGGTTTTGGTTTTACTTGCATGTACTGTGTTTGGCATGCAAGGGTTTTGGGTCCTGCCCTAATATAGTGCTCCAGCTGGTAGGCCCTTTAGGTGCGTAAGTGACATATTTGCTACCGGACTAGCGGTGATGCTAGGATGGTTCGACTAGCGGGTAAGCTAGGTCGAGTTTTACATGATTAGCGAGGATGCTAAGTCATGGGTGTTTCTCATATATTCACTATCATATTGCACTTTTGTCTACTGTTTTGAGATATTGGCACAACTTTTGGGTTTAAGGTCAAACCTACGAGCTCACCAACATTATTGTTGACGTTTTCGAGTATCATTTTCAGGTGAAGTGAAAGATGAATAGTTGGTGATATGTGATAGCAGGCTTAGGAGTATCCCGTGTGGATTTTTCGTGTGAAGCCTTGCTTGTTTATTTGTTTGGCTATTAGTATTTGGAAGTTTTGGTTTAAGTTTGGATTTGGACCCCTCTGTGGGCATTTGAAATTTGTAAGAGATTTTGGATTTGGTTGTGATTTGGGACATCACTCGAGGTTGTTCGAGGTGGATGGTCTTCGTAACACTTGAAGTTTATGCATTGTAGTTTTCTCTATATTGTATCTTGTGTTATGATTGATCATTATGTTGCATTCCTGAGTTTCCGCCATTGTCGGGGTGTGACACATACCCAAGTATTCTTAGCAACAACATTAGCGACATCCTGGTATTCGGCTTAAGCACTCGAACGGGACAACATAGCTTGGTATTTAGTAAACCAGGAAATCAAGTTATCCCTTAGAAAAACACAATAACCATAGGTAGAACGACGAGTAACTAGGCATCCAGCCAAGTCGGCATCCGTATATGCAGTAAGTTGAGTAGTGAAGGAGATATAAATCTATAAACCATGATCAAGAGAACCACGAATATAGCGAAGGATTCGCTCCATGTCAGCAAAGTGAGGCTCACGTGGATCATGCATGTTGATACAAACTTGTTGTACAACACAAGATATATAAGGCCATGTGAAAGTGAGATACCGAAGAGCACCAACTAAACTATGATACAAATTCGGATCAGCAACAATTTCACCAACAGGAACGAGTTTCGTCGACACGGGTTGCAGTTCATCATGTAAGCTCTCTCGAAAATTTCCTCAGTATATGTAGCCTGGGACAAGAACAAACCTGCAGAATATCGGGTAACCGAGATGTCTATAAAATAATTAATAGAAGCCATATCAATCAAAGCAAACTCCCCATATGAGGAGGAAATAACCCGCTATAGAAAAGTTGTAGAAGAAGCAGTAAGTGCAATATCATCAACATAAAGCAATAAATAAGCAATGTTTGTCGCGCGATGACAAATGAACAAAGACGGGTTTGTTTTACTGTGCTAATAACCGTTCGCATATCATATGCAACAAAACAAACCAAGCATGTGGGGCTTGCTTAAGCCCATATAAGGAGTGTTGCAAGTGACAAACATAATGAGGATCACGAGGATTAAAAATACGAGGTGGCTAATGCATATAGACTATCTTGAAAAAATGATCATGCAGAAATGCATTCTTCACATCCAGTTGATGAATAGGCCGCTGACGAGTGACTACAATGCTCAAAATAGTGCTAATCATGCTCCTCTAGTGGGCCTTATATCTGCTCACTCAGAGATCCATATGCGTGAAATTTATCCCTGAAAATTCACTAAAATGCACAACATTTACATTATGAGGACAGGGCATGAGGACCCATGTGACGTTAGTGATTAAAGCATTATATTCTTAACATAGCTTTTCTCTAATTTGGATCACGAGACGCATGAACATGAGACTTAGTAATGGGTGAAGTAGGAGCGGGCTATGTGGGGCTGGTTCGAGGAGATGGTGGATTCGTAAGCTGAGGAGATATGGGCAGTGCAGATGTAGGTTGTGGATGTGGTGTAGCAGTAGGTTCAGGTGAAGTAGTTTGTGATGGAAAACTTAAGTTATGATTTTAAAAAATATTTAACATTTAAATAAAACAATCAGAATTGCACGAAAAGACAAACCATTAAATCACTTTCCCATGCTAGCGATCCAAATACATGAACATGACTAATAAAATAAAATGACTACAATAATTGTGTACCTTGTTTGGCTGGGAGACGAATGGACACTAAGATCAAAGAGTATGATCTTCGTAAAGTTCAAATAACTTCGGTAAGATGCGAATCCTTGATTCTATGAACTCCACAACAACAATTTCTATCGAACAATCAATGTCAAGAATGTATTTGTTGTGTTGTGGTGCTCGGCCGAAACAAACAAGAGGGGATGGGGAGGCTTTTGAAAAACATAGGGTGCAAAAATAATGGTTAAACCCTATTTCCATAGTTAGGTTATTTATATAATTTTAAAGGATATCTTCTATATTTGTATATAAGATATACCTTATAATTATATAAGATAATAACCATTTAAAAAAATATGATATCATATAATAATATCGTAATCTTATTAAACAAGTAATTGAACCAAGCCTAAGCCTATCACACATCCCGAGGGGGGGGGGGGGGCTGATGAACTAGATGGGCTCCCCATGTTTAACCCAATACTAATTAATCAGTCTAACTGATTAAGCCTAATCTTGTTTTCTCTTAATTAATCATTTATGCATTTATAATAAATACATACTCATGTTATTATACGAGACCCATGGTCTCAAATCTATTATGTTATATCATGCACATTATCTTACAAACTCACACATTTGGGCATACATAACTTCCATGTAATTAATAGCAGCAGGTAGCCGGCTATCAATAGTATCCTGCCTGCCTCCCAAAAATACATGAGTTGTTCGTCATCTTTGAACCAAACAACATTCACTAACCAGTAATGACTTTATGATTTGAACACTATTCTTATTCTATTTGTTTCCGATACATGTTAATTTAAAACATGGATTAAGCCATCTCAAATCGCTAACATCTATTATTTTTCGATCTAGAAATTATGATATCACTAAATTAAGTTACAACAAGAGTTTAATTTATACTTTAGTCACACCGTCTTAATATGAATTAATTCATCGAATGGCCCACAATAGTATCATGATCTTAACATAATAAGTAGCGAAAAATTTCGCAGTGCCCATTTGGGTTCCGTGTTATCTTGAAATGACACTGACAATTTTTTTTTTCAAAATACCCAT
>BQNB010179529.1:0-12764 GCA_026074375.1 Tanacetum coccineum | reverse complement strand
TGGTAGTATAATTCACAAGCACATTCGATCAATCTCTATCCCTAAACAAAACCTAAACAAACAAAAAATGGTTGCATAATCACTACAACAAAATGTGGGTTTGGGGTCGGCCAAAAATTAGGGTCGACAATGTCGACCCTAATATTGGCAGGGGACCCACTTTTTTCAACCAAATGTGGCTAGTCAACAAATCAGTTTTGGGTCGACATTTAGGGTCGACAATGTCGACCCTAAGTTATAAAAATTAATTATATATGAAATAATTATATATGAAATAATTTTTGAAAGATTTTAAATATATAATAATCAAGGATGACAAGTGGGGCGGCTTTGGACCCCTTGACGGATTTCTCATGAAAATTCAAATATATAATAATCAAGGCTACTCAATAACAACAAAACTTGCGGATATAGTGAATGTGGAAAGGGGAAAAATAGAGTGGCCTATAGGTTGGACCCGACTTGCTGATCATTGGCAAAAGAGACTATGGGCATTCTAATGAAAAGATGCAGAGGAAGAACAATGTTAAGCATTATCAGAAGAGTTATGTTTGCTGCTACAGTTCACTACCTGTGGCAAGAAAGAAATAATAGGCTGTTTGGGGAAGGAGATGGCACAAGAAGCAGCTGTGTGGGATAATAATATATATATATATGTGATGATGATGTGGTAAGTTTGTGTGTTTCAAGTATAAACCTGCGGAAAGTGTCAAGAAACTAGTACATTTATGGAAGCAAAGCGAAAGACAGTATGAATGGAGCAAATGGTAAAAGTTTAGGACGTTTGATTGGCTGCAAGGTGCTCGAGACTAAGTGTAACTTGTCTTTGGGAATGTTGTGTGCTTTGGTATATCTTAGGGTCTGAGGTTTTTGTGTGGTTACCATCCAACATATGCATGTAAATAACGATAATCGAATGATTTCATATAAGGGGTTGTAAGTTTTAAACAGGTTAAGAAAAAAATAGTAGTATCTTTTAAGATAAATAGTAGTAGTAAAAATCTTCAAAAGTTAATGTAAGTTTTAAAAGAAGGGGCTACCTTCCTTGAGATCACTGCCTTTGGTATAAAAACATAAATGTAGAGACGATATGATGAGGGCCGGGAGTTGCTGTTGTCTAAGAAATGGTCCGCAAAGGAAGTGGTGCTGCTGCTGATATATGCTTCTTGTAATTATTGATGACTTAAACTGAGCTGCTGTTGCTGTTTGGATAATAGCAGGGAGCATAGTTTTTGTTTAGTACTATTATTATAAGGATTGATTAATTTGGAAAACATTAACAATAATAATACTAGAAGCAAAGATTAAAGTAATAAAGAAGATAAGGATTCAATTGATAGAAGAAATCATCATCAAGTACAGGACAAGTCGACAGACAGACTAGTACAATAAGACTTAAAAAGGTTAATAATAACAACAACATTTGGATTAGGATTAGGATTAGGATTAGGTGGATTGTTGTTGTTGTTGTTGTTTTTGTTGACTTGGTAGATGAGCGAAGATACTAGCAGGTTGATTGAACTTCTTACGCAGCTCGGCCCACTTGAGGGAGTTCCTTTTGCGCAACTGGTCCCTTTTGAGACTAGATTCGGGATCTCGATAGATAATACCATTGAAGCTTTTAAAAATTTTCAGCTCATGTTTCCTCTGATCAAAAGTCTGGAAAAGGGGAGATGACGATGAAGAAGAAGAAGCCGCAGGAGGAACAAATGAAGGAGGAACAGTTGTTGTTTTTTCTTCTTCTTTTTGTGGTGGTGGTTTGCGAATGTTTTGGTATAAGCGGTCGCAATAGGCTTCATCATAGTCATGCTCAAAACCTTTTCTTGTTTTTCTTTGAATCTCTTTATATTCATCGTAAGTGGTGGTTAATGGTAACCCTTTTCTCTTCAATATCCCTTTCAACACATATTTTGCCTCTGTCTCGTCATCAATTTGCTCTGAAAACATCTTTCGTGTCATCTCTTTCTCATGCTCCGATGACTGCCACTCCGACCACCGCAGCGACATCTTCTTTCTTTCTTTCTCTAGGGTTTTCTTCTTTTGATTTTGATTTTGATTTTGATTTTGGAGATGATAACAAAACACCAGATAGACGATATAAAAAGCCCCCATTTCTTTTGCCCTATAACTTATACGCAACCTTTGCTTTCACCATTTTCTCTAGTCCACACTTTTACTTACTTTTGCCCTTTTGGGCCTTTTCTCTGGGCCTTCCAAAACCTTCACCACAATGTTGCATTACTCAAATTCAGGATAACTAGGGATCATTCCTTGCACAAATATTTTTTTTAACTCGGAAACATGGAACACATGGTGAACTTCACTGGTGTTTGACAACTGTAACTTGTAAGCAACTGCCCCAATCTTTTTCACAATCTAAAAAGGTCCAAAGTATTTTGCAGATAGCTTATGTTCAAAGCTTATTCTAGCCGACACTTATCTTTGAGGTTGAAGCTTCACCAACAACATCGAGCCATCTTCAAATGAAATTTCATCACCTCAATTGAATTGCTTGTTCTCTTGCTTGTAAAGTCCTATCCACCACCTCCACTGAGCTCTCTCCTGGTAGATAAGGTAGATGAACCGGTGGTGGTTGATCGACCATACATCACTTCAAATTGTTTTGTATGTGTAGCATAGTGATGGTTAGTGTTATACCGTAACTTAGATAGTGTAAACCGAATCCACCCAATCCTTAAGACTCTCATCTCTCCGTGTCACATCATTAGTGGTGCAAAGACAAAATCGGATTAAATCCGGTTTCCCGGTTTTAATAAAACCGGTTTGTTCTAATAACGGGGGTTCGGTTTTTCCGAAATCGGATTTTTTTTCGTTATGAAATGTTCAAAATCGATTTTTTCGTATTATAAATTTTTCGGAATCAATTTGTTTTTTCCCAGTTCGGTTTTTTTTGGGTTATAAATTTCGGAATCGTTTTTTATACCAGTTTCGGTTTTTTCGATATTTAAAACTTCGAACATAATTTAATAAACTGTTAATTAATCAAACCAAATTTAATTAAATAAATACACCGGAAACATAACGATAAACAAAAACAATCATAGAACTTTTTATTTTGCAACCATAAAACACACTAAAAAATACAACATAACTTTATTTAAACAATACAATTATAACAACTATAAATATATAAAATACCTAATACATTTCAAGCTCGGCATGGCCAGCACGCGAAAACATATTAGTGAACACCAAGTAGTCGACTTCGCATTGCCATCAACCCGTTATACTCAATCCATTAAATCTTCCAAAAATCTTGTACGATCTACGTGTCAATATCTAAGTCTTCAAACTCACATTCATCTAAATTCGGTATTCGGCTTAGGTGATATCCCTAAATCAACTCGTCGTCTTTGCTATAGTTTCATCAACAGCCTTTCTAATATCGGACCTTCCGAATGATATTCATGTTTACCCTATCTACTCCGCCAAATAATCTTTCAACATACACATACTTTTCAACGAATTCGGGGGTTAGTCTTGAACTTCTAGGCCGATATAATTCTACCAATAATAGAAATTGCCGATTCGTAAGCTACCGTACGAAGCTTGGACCGTTAATAAGTACTCGAGCCATAGCGGATAAAATTGGAAAGATGATTTCCCTTTCTTTCCACCATCCAAATGTCAAAGTTTGTAAACTCTCCGCTTTAAAGTATTAAAAAAGTTTGTAAAGCCAATATTGTCCCACCACGCTGTTGGAGCCGATTTCGTCTGACACGCTTTTGTAGCGCTTCAAATATACTATTATAAAGGTTTATATTAATGGTCACTTGCCCATTCGGGACGATCCGGCCCGCATTTGATCAACAATTGGGTCTTTATTGACCATAATCTGTTGCCTAAATACCAAATAATGTTTTAAAGTTATCGTTACATATAAAATTTGGGAGTATTATATAGTAAGTGGGTCGGGTTTGTTAGCGTCTAAACCCCAAAGATAAGTCTAAATTTGTTCATTATTCTTGTTTTAAAAGTTTCTACGCCTCCAAACAATTAAAACATGGATTAAGTGTGCGACAGAACAAGTAAAAACCAAAGGTAAATAGCAATAATATTTTTACAAAGTTCGTTTTTAAAACTTGTAACCATTCTTCTTTCTAAATTATTTGACTAGGTGAGGTTTTAATTCGTCTAATTTTTCCGTCATAGCAAAAAATTGATTAAACAAGAGCTAAGTTGGGTAATAAACACTCCCGATAATATAGTGTGTTACCACTTAAAAACTTGTAAAAAAATAGTTAATATCACATTTAGTAAATTCCCAGATCTTTGTCAAGCTTATCGAAACGAAACTTATTTCTATTAACAAGTGTTTCATTAAAAGCGATTTAAAGTCTCCCGTTGATCGTAAAATTTTCAAAACATCATGCAAGTAGATTCCACCTAGTATTATTTATCATAGCAAGGTCCTAGGGTTCTTCACCAACATGTTTACCGAAAACGTCTATATTCATTTGTCAGTTCGTATACTCGAACTATATATATTATACAATAAACCCCTAAATTTCATCCTTAAACTACACATTATTTTTATGGCCGTTTGCACGAATAAATTATAACATGAGCACACAACGGGAAGAAAAAAAAGACTATCTAAAAACGGGTTTTATACAGGTAATTTTAACCAATTTCATAGACTCTTAGTATTTTGGAATGCATTATCTATTGAAGTCGTTAAAAACTTATGTATCTAAATTATATCCAATTAAAAGTGTCATTAAAAATCTTTCTTAAATTAGATCTCGTATGGGATAACTAAATATTTTAAAGCAATTGTTCGTTTTATTAATAGACCAAGATTCAGATAAACCAATGGCCGTAACGGCTAAATAAGAATTTGCTGTACCGATGTGATCGGGGGGGGGGGGGGGGGGGGGGTGGGTCCCAAGTATCCGTAGTTATAGAAAACACCAAATTTAATAATCACGAAAACCATCAATAATTCTTTTTTTAGCCGTTCGCATAAATATAAAAGCATCACTTCTAAAGAGTAGTACGACTTTACATGTTGATACCGGCGGTTGTAGACTCCTTTAGATGATCTCCGTAAGCTTGACGTTGTTCGAAGTGGTGAATGGAAGCGCTGTTGAATGAAAAAAAACTTCGTAAAATCAAGTCGAACCGCATCATATCAAATATAAAAACTTACCATCCGCACTACGAAAAAAAAAAGAAAAAAAAAGTGTAGAAGTGCAAAAAAAGAGAAAGAAAAAGAAAAAAAAGAAAAAATAAGAAAAAAACTATTTTGCCTCTGTCTCGTCATCAATTTGCTCTGAAAACATCTTTCGTGTCATCTCTTTCTCATGCTCCGATGACTGCCACTCCGACCACCGCAGCGACATCTTCTTTCTTTCTTTCTCTCTCTAGGGTTTTCTTCTTTTGATTTTGGAGATGATAACAAAACACCAGATAGATGATATAAAAAGCCCCCTTTTCTTTTGCCCTATAACTTATACGCAACCTTTGCTTTCACCATTTTTCTCTAGTCCACACTTTTACTTACTTTTGGCCTTTTGGCCTTTTGGGCCTTTTCTCTGGGCCTTCCAAAACCTTCACCACAATGTTGCATTACTCAAATTCAGGATAACTAGGGATCATTCCTTGCACAAATATTTTTTTTTAACTCGGAAACATGGAACACATGGTGAACTTCACTGGTGTTTGACAACTGTAACTTGTAAGCAACTGCCCCAATCTTTTTCACAATCTAAAAAGGTCCAAAGTATTTTGCAGATAGCTTATGTTCAAAGCTTATTCTAGCTGACACTTATCTATGAGGTTGAAGCTTCACAAACACCCAATCACCAACAACATCGAGCCATCTTCAAATGAAATTTCATCACCTGAATTGAATTGCTTGTTCTCTTGCTTGTAAAGTCCTATCCACCACCTCCATGGAGCTCTCTCCTGGTAGATAAGGTAGATGAACCGGTGGTGGTTGATCGACCATACATCACTTCAAATTGTTTTGTATGTGTAGCACAGTGATGGTTAGTGTTATACCGTAACTTAGATAGTGTAAACCAATCCACCCATTCCTTAAGACTCTCTCTATCTCTCTCCAGTCATGCACCTCAAATAGCAACCAACACATATTTTAACTACCTCATTCTGTCCATCAGTTTGAAGATGATAAGCTGTATACACGTGCAATTCCAACTTCAGCATTTTAAACAAGGACTACCAAAAATGACTGATGAACACCTTATCCCTATCGCTCACTATCACGTGTGGCAACCCATGAAGCTTGTAAATGCTATCCAATAATACTTTAGTCACTCTTGTAAATAGGTGACTCGTAGCCACGAAGTGAGCATATTTACTCCACAACCACAAAGATTACTGACTTCCCATGAGACTTTGTCAAGCTCTCAATGAAATCTATGGATATCTCACTTCATACCTTTGTTGGAACACGCAATGGTTGGATTAATCCAGGATAAGCAGTCAAATCAACGCGGGCAAAAACAACCAATATACAGTATTGGAACTCTCTGACACCAGTCAAGAGAAAAAGGGTCTACAAGAACCCTATACACCGAGGGGAGACCGATCCCAAAATAAACTCTTCAAAACAGGAGTCCAACGATTGGATCATCAGACTCTAAGGCGGTGCGAATGGACGTGCCAAGGTCTTAAATGATGGGGATCTTGAAATACAAGGAGAGAGACTGTTTACGGTTGAACCCGTAACCTGATGACTCGACCGGGTCGATTAGAAACCCGGTTTTTAAAACATTGCTTATCTTCCTCTACTTTTCTGTACTCCCTCTTCATTTACTTTTACTTTCTCTTGCATCCAATTTTTTTTCTAAAAACACATTGTTACTCTTTTCTTTTGTAAAGTTTACACCTATGAAACGAATTAAAAAAAGATGCTAGTATAAGGACCCCTGACTTACTTTCTACTATGGCTGAGAAAAACTAACCGAGCCGACAAACCGAGCCGATTCGAATCGAGCGAAAACGAACCGACTATTTTCGATTCGATATTGTATATATATGATTTTCGGTTTCGGTTCGGTTCGGATCAGGTTAGGTCGGGTTAAAACTAAGAAAAATACGCCTAAACTATCTATTCGGTTCGGTTTTCAGTTGATGTTTTCCTCAAAGTCGGTTTTTGGTTCGGTTTTGACCCGATGCTCAACCCTACTTTCTACGATCAATACTCCTTCGGACCTCCTTGTTTACAATTTAGCATGTTATTTATTAACTTATGTTCCATATTTTTGTTAATTTTTTGTTTTTGACGTATTAAACTATATATTTTCTATTTCGTAAATTCCAATTTTATAGTTTGGGTTTAAGCCATACAATACCAACGAAATTTTCCAAATTTATCGACTTTGTATGTGAACTCTTTTTTGTACCACTTAATGTAACGTACTTTCATGTTTTGTGTTCATTTGCACAGTCAAACCTGTATTACCAGATTCAGATTCACTAATCCTACGTGGACATGCCACGTAGGTTTCCCACTTATATTATATATCATCTTTTATTTATTTTCCCCCAGTTCACATTGTTACCACCGAAACCCTAACCCTAAACATATCACAAAACACAAAAAATGTCTTCCTCCTCTTTTAATCGAAGTCGTCGTCCTCAACCACCTACTATTTGTGAGCATGAAGAACCTGTTATTCGACAAACAACACGAACCATCTATCATCCTTTAAGACGTTTTCAAGGATGCATCAATTATTATAAAGTAAGAGATTTACAATTATTATACTTTGTTTATGATTATAACTTTGCACATTTTATAATGTAACTAATTTACATAAATTTTGTTACTGTAATATTTAAGGTTCAAAATGTGAGACTTTTTATTGGGTTGATCCGGAATTACCTAGTGATTACTATAAACAAGAGGTATACAAGTTGATTCAAAAGGAAAAACAGTTGAAAGAAGAAAACTACATATTGAATGGAAAAATAAGAGAGTTGCAAAGGGAGTTTGACTTTGAAAAGTCAACTTTGGAGAAGCAAGTGTTGATGTTGCAAATGAAGTTGAAACAAAGCAAGTTTAGTTTGGTTTTTTATAGGAAAGTTGTAGTTGTAATGACTGTGGTTATGCTAGTTTAGTGTTTTATAGGAAAGTTTTAGTTGAATCAAAGCAACTCTAGTTTGGTGTTTTGTTGTTTGTAATTTCCTAATGTTTGAAATGGTAAAAATGTTGTTTATGCTGCAAGTGTTATCTTTACACCATATTCATTGATAAGTCATGCCTGCAATACTATGGACCACAATAATGAAGTAAACAATGAAACAAAGTCTCATGAATCTTGGAGACTACAATAATGCAGTTAGCAAAAGAATAAAGACAGACAATTAGACACAAAGTCACATGAATCTTAGATTGTTTACTACATTCCATTGAAAATTTGTGGACATCAAGTCACACTATCCAAGATAATACTACTACCAACACATATTTTTGTTAGCCTTAATTATATCAAGTCAAACAAGAATGTTATCGGTCTTATAAAGTCAAACTAGGTCTTGTATTGTAATAGGCTAGTCGGGTTCAACGGGCTTAGATTGTAATCTAATATTGTCCGTGTTTCAGGCTTAAAGCCGAAGATATGCCAAGCCCGGCCCAAGTAGAAAGCCCATACGCCTACTAGTTGGCAAGGGGTATAAAACAAACCCTCTCCACACATGGAGAGGGTGTTGGTTGCATTTTGTCACATTTTTAATCCACCAATTCTCTCTTTAATCTAACCTTACTAGTTCTTTCTCTTTTCTTTTTCTTTCTTTCTTTGTTTATACCTGCAAAATCAAACAAAATTACTATTCCTCATAGTAATTGTATAATAAGAAGTGAACACCAAGTTGAACCATACCTCGATACCACTTTCATCTACACCAATTGGACCACTTTCATCCACATCAGCTGTACTACCACCTACAGTACTTTCTGCATCACCAACTTCATGACTTGGGTAAACAAGGGAAGAACCAATCTTCTTTCTTCCAGGTTTCTTTTTTTCCTTTGTAGGTTTAAGTTGTGGTTCATTTTTACATGTTTTCTGTTATGTCCCTTTTGCCAACAGAGTTGAGCAAGTCATCTGTCAACCACCCTGCTAATCAGAAAAGGGGGGGGGGGGGGGGGGGGGGGGGGGTTTATAAAATGGGGGGGGGGGGGGGGGGGGGGGGAGGGGGGGGGAAAGGGGGGGGGGGAAACTAAAAAGGTAGGGGTGTGTGTGTGGGGGGTGGGTGGGGGGTTTTTTAAATTATAACTTGAAGTTACTTGATTGTTTTTAAGTTTCTAGGCCTACTTGGCATCTTTCTTTAGACTGGTGGGAAATAAGGCCCCTCTCTAGTATTGGGCCATATAGTTGAGCCACCCACTGGCTTAATGTAATAACTATAAGCATTTTGCCACGTTCTTTTTGAGTACCAAGGACTTACACCTAATGCTGGATCACTTTTGATGAAACAATACGCAACAATAGTATGTACACATGGTGCACCACTCAAAGTCCACCAATTACAAGTACATGTCCTATTCTCTATGTTAACACCAAAAGAGTCATCACCCTTTCTAACTCCATAGTGATTATCACCAGATGGATAAACTGTATCTTTGGGTAATTTTCAAATGCTCTATTTGCTTCCTAATGGATGGTGTAATGGTGTCTTCAAGGTTACTGGCTATATTAGTCATGTTATAAAGTCTTTGCATCAAGTAAACCCTAATCTCATCTAACATTGTAATAATTGGCTTACCTCTGGCAATCCTTATAGAATTATGATAGGATTAAGAAATACCATTTTCATATGCTCTACATCCTTTTTCCATCTTGAAGAAAGCTTTGTACCAACTGTTTGGATTCCTATCTACCAGCCTTTGTTTTGCCTCTTGGTCAATGTTACCAATGAGATTCATCTTTGCATAAAACTGATGTTGATAGTACTTCCTACAGCTCCCCGCAATAAGAACTTGTAATGTAGACCATTCCATTTCTTTTTAAAGTTGGCATATATGTGTCTTGCACATTGCCTGTGCTTAGCATATGGTAACATGGTATGCACAACCTCCATCAAACCCTGTTTAGAAAATAACAAAAACATTACTACCTCCGTCCCATAATAAGTGTACACTTTGACTTTTTTGAGTCTTTCTTATTCAACATTGACCATAAATATTTTTATTTGTGTTATTTAATACTTGATGAAAAATATATGAATGCATTGGGTTTTAAATATATTTTCATTGGTATAATTTTCTTCAAGTATTATGTAACACAAATAACAATATTAATGGTCAATGTTGAACAAGAAATACTAAAAAGGATCAAAGTAAACACTTATTATTGGACGGAGGGAGTACAAATTTACCTTGTGAAAAGAGATTATGGTTATAAAAGAACTAAAACATTACAAATATACCTTGTGACCATCTGAAATGATAGTCAAAAATGCACCCTGGTGAAGCATCAGATCTTCACAAAGATAAGCCATAAACCATTGCCAATTATTAGTGTTTTCAATGTTAACCAGAGCCCAAGCTAACCTTACTATTATATTAAATGGTATAAGTATATATATTATATACTAAGGTATGAGTTAGAAGTATTATTTTAAACTAAGTTGTCAACCATCACACAACTGAAAACATGAAGAATGACCATACAACGCGCATTTGACCTCTATGCATCAAACCTGAAAACTGTTTTGGGAAATGAATGTCTAAGTGGAACATTAATTGGACTAGGTCGTGTTCGGACGTCGTTGCATTTGCTTGTGTGATATTGAGTTTGCTGCTTGACACCTTTGCTTGAGGTGAGTTCTCGTAGCCCCACTTTTGAAATCTTTTCCGTTGGGGGAAAATGATACTCAAATGTGCTTTGAACTGATTTTCTGAACTATGTGAAATGTGGTTTTGTTTTTGGGACAATGTTATGTGCATATGACTGCAATGTGAATATTATGTGGTATGATTGTGCTTGCATGCATCGAGGTGCATGGCAAGGTATGTGAATAGCATGGATTTGCTATGTTTGTGAAGGGTCCGCCCTATGTAAATGCTCCAGCTGGTAGGCCTTTAGGTGCGTATGACCTCGGAGTTGCGACTCCAAGAGCATTAGTATATGCTGGTATGATGACTAGCGGGGATGCTAGGTCATGGTACATGATTAGCGGGGATGCTAAGTCATGGAGTTTTGAGTGTTTTTGCATATATTCACTGTCATATTGCACAATTGTCCACTGTTTAAGAGTATTGGTACAACGACTGGGTTTCCTTCAAACCTACGAGCTCACCAACATTATTGTTGACCTTTTCGAGTATCATTTTCAGGTGAAGTTAATGATCAGTAAGGCTGTGATGAGAGCTAGCAGACTTTAAGAGTATCTTGTATGGATCATGTATTGAGAGGTTTTGCATTTGGTGTTGTTTTGAACTTAGTATTTTGAGGATTGGTGTTCTAAGATTTGTATGGACCCCTGCGTGGGCATTTGAATTTGTAAGTCACTATGTGTTGTGTTCTTGTTGGGATTTCACTCAAATATGTATTTGAGGTGGAAGATGTTCATGACGCTTTTCATTAATGCATTTTAGATTTCTCTATTTTGTATCTTGTGTTATGATTGATTATTCTTCGTCGCATACTCGTGTTTCCACCTATGTCGGGGTGTGACAATATCCATCCCAGCTGACGAGTATGTCTTCAAGTAATCTTCGACTTCTTTGACGGTGTTTTTGACTTGAATACGTCTGAGGTTGCTCGCTGAAGCTGTGCTTCATCGATTCCTTCAATCACTCGTTGATATCTTATCAATGAGTCTTCAATACTTGCCTAATTTATGTTTAAATCTAGGCAGAGACAATTGGGCAAAATATTTCATTTATTAATACAGAATTATAACAGACAAATTAACAAAATATTTCATTTATTAATATAAATTATGCTAAGTCTAAATTATTGTAAGTGAGTACTCATCTTCTACTTATACATAATTATAATAAAGAAATTAACAAAATATTTCATTTATTAATACATAACAAAGGTTTATCCCACCCAAGAACATCTAAATTCTTTTACCATTTCCCTAGCAGCTGATACAGCAAGCCTAGACTCTATCAACCACATCAGTTCATCAAACACTAATGAAGTTGTTGTTCCCTTTGATTTAGTGACCAATAACTAAGAAGTTATGATTAAATAACTCATGACATGAAAGTAAAGTATCAAAAGGTTTTGTTTGTAAGATAGAAAACAATATTACACAAAAGTGTTGGGCCAATTCAGTGCCTAATTGTCCATTGTACATGATTTGCATGAAACATTCGTAAGTGTAAAACAAGTCGTTGAACTTAAATAAGTTTAGTGAGTCATCCTTAAAAAGTTCTTCAGAGTCTAGAAGAAATACTCATCATAATCTGAGGCAGATCTCAGCGAGTGAAGAAAAGAACCAAGATCAGGATGATGGGGTCAGTGAGTATTGACAGATGACTCACTGACTCCCGAAGACCATCTCTGGATAAATACCTGAACATATTGGTGGGAACTTCCTAAAAGCAAAAGCAATAAAAGACAAAAGGTACAAGAAGGGAGACTTGTACTTTACTAAAGGTTCGTAAAAGAAAGACAAAAAGTACAAGAGTGGTTACTTGACTTTAATGAAGCTTCACATGGAAGCTTTGTATTTTCCCTATATATATATATATATATATATATATATGGGATCATGAGAAAACCTAATTTCGGTGGAAAACCCAGAAAAACCAA
>BQNB010179528.1:0-10335 GCA_026074375.1 Tanacetum coccineum | reverse complement strand
CACTTTTTAGATTTTAAGATATGAATTTTCTAAAATTTAAACTAACTAAAAGCTTAAAAATTATAAAACTATTAAAAAATATAAGCCTAAAAAATTTTATAAAAATTTAACAAGAAAAAGAAAAAGATGAGAAATTTTATAAAAATAAAAGCCCTAATTTTTATTTTTTTTATTTAAGTTTAATTAAACTAATTAAAAATTAAACCTAATTATTAAAATTAAAATTAAAAACTAATTAAATACTTAACTAATGACTAACTATGCAAGGACTAAAGGACTATCAGTGAAAACAAAAGGACAAACGGGGGATTAACTGAGTTAACTAACAAATGAGAAAGTTACAAAACCTACCATGAGGCCTAACTCGATTACACCCTAAGTCCCTTTAAGCCTAAAAATAAGTTGAAATTTAAAAAGTGCTTATTAAGGAAAACTTATAAAAGCAAAGTTAAACAAAAAGGTGTGGTGAACAACTTTAATAAAATCAACTTGGTCTGAAAAGCACTAATAAGCTCTAAAAGAACTTATTATTAAGCTGCTATCAGTAAGTGGGGCTTTCCCCTTGATTTAACTTATCAGCTTGTAAAAAGCTCAAAAGAAGCTCAAATTTGAAAACAAAAGAAGCTTTGGAAAGCTTATAATGTATACTATCTAAAAATGAAAAGCTAAATCACCTAGGAACATCTTAAACTAACTGAAATTTAAGATGAAAATGCTAAACTCAGGAAATAAGCCAAAGTGCACAAAATCTTTTTAAGCTAAAAAGCTCAATAAGGCAATTTAGAACTTAAGCTCTTGTAAAATGCTTTACCTAGATATAAGCTAGATAACTAAATCATAAAAACCTAATCTATAAGCTAGAAATAAAAAAAAATTAAATCCTAAATCTTAAACCTACTGTTTTTGGTATTTTTGGTTTTTTTTAGTTGAAATTTGACAGCAAAATAAGCTAGGAAAATAAGCTACAAAATGCCAATTAAGCCCTAATCTATATTAAGCTATGTCTATATTATAAGCTACTATAACCTTAAAAGCTAAAACCTAAGATTGCTAACTTAAAATTTATTCAAAAGAGGGACAGCAGGAACTAATTAGTTCCTGCTAATGCAATTTGCACAAACACAAACCAAGTAGTGCAGGTTACCTTAAGGGTAAACCTGCACTTAGACACTCTCAAGGAGAGTGTACAAACACAAAACAAGGAAATATCAAGCCTTATGTGGCTTGGATCAAACAATCAATAACAAGAAGAAAGGAACAAAATGCCCTGGTGCTGAAATGATTAATATAAACCATAACTATTTAATTTTTTCAAATTAACTTTTGAAAACTAAATTAAAACTAATCTTAAATGAAAATACAACTAGCTCATATAATTTGAATAAAGTGTTTTGACTTTTTGAGGTCAAAAATGCTTAAACCAAACACTCCTTTAACTTTGAGACAGATTTGAAAAAGCTTTTGAATTGAAAATTATTTAAGAAAACTTGATTACCAGACATTAACTAGCTTAATTCAAACCTAATTGACACAAATTAACAACTACTTTAAGCTAGAATTAAGATCTATGATATAACTAACTAATATTTTTGGTTTTTTATGGTTTATAAGACAGAAATGAAAATCTAACTTCTATAACTAATAATCTAACAATATATGATCAGAAATAGATAAGAAGCACAAATGAGCATAAGTCAACACAAATAAGCAATAAGCATAAGCAAATAAGCAGAATTTAGACTAATAAGTACTTAAGTAGATATTAAGCTAAAAAATTAAGTGACAATGAAATTTAAAAGAGAACTTACAAGTGGCCTAGCTAAACAAGGCTTAATGGCTCTTAGAGCTTTGCTACAAGCTCCCTAGCTTATAATTAAGCTAGGGTAAAAGTCCTTGGGAGCTCTTCCAAATTAAGCTCCCCTTCCAAAAGGTCAATAAGTCCAAAATGCATAGGTAAACTTCTGATTTTAAAGTTAAGGTATATTAAGATTGGTTAAGCTCAAATCAAGAGCTTAGAGACTCTTGAGAGCTTAATATGAGCTTATTAGCTTATTGAGACAGTCAGGCTTATTGAGAGAGCTTATGAGTTGAAAGTAAAAAAAAACTTGTGACAAAATTAAACTAAGTTTCATTAATTAAAACTGAATTACATTACTTAAAAAGGAATTACAACTTGATCAAAATTACAATAAGCTTTTAAAAGCTACACTAAGCTAAAAAACTAGAAAGGAAAAAGATCCCTTGGTGTGTGTGATGGAAGGTCTTATTTATAGCTGATCCATGAAGCTTCTAGGCCTTGAGTTTGTTAGAGGCGCCCATCAATCTCTGCCATTAGATCAACCAATCATTGGGTCAACATTTTGAGCCGTTAGATCACTAAGTGACCTCACACGGATTGCCAAGCTGGCAATCCGTTTGAGGCTCACTTGTGTTTCTTTTCTGAGTGAAATGAGTGCAAAACCCACATCCATGTGTGCTTTCTTCAGGCTGACGTGTGCTTCATTGTTTGAGTGACTAATGATTGCTCTTGATTTGACTGAATTAACCTTGCCATTGTGTTTAGGAGCTCTTGAATAGACCTCCGTACCCCTCAATTGTAGAAAGCCCTTTGTTTTTACAGCTTGGTGAAATGAAGAAGACGGGTGAATAGTGTTTGGGTTTGGCGCCATTTGTTTTAACTGAAAGAGTAAAAATTCAGTTTGAAGTTTGAGGAAATTGCAAATATGGCCCTTGTCTTTGTTTTTCCCATTTGTAGTGTAAAACAAAAGTTCCTACATGAAGAAGAATAAGGTACCCTTGTCATGTAAAGCTTTTTCCTCATCTGATGAAGCGCACAATTTATTATCTCAAATCATGTTTGACTTCCATCGGTAATAAAACATTCTTAGAGTTTTTGCTATGAATTTCTTCAATATCTTATCGATGTAAGCACTTTGATTAAGTCCAATCAACCGCAGAGATCTATCTCTATATATCTTAATTCCCAGAATGTATGCAGCTTCTCCTAAATCCTTCATAGAAAAACACTTTCCAAGATAATCCTTAACTTCCTTAAGTCTTGGAATGTTGTTTCCCCATGATTAAAATGTCCAAACATATAGGATTCAAGAATACTACAATTACTTACACTGCTTTGCCGATATACTCATGGTCATCATGATTTGAGTAAATCCAAACCTGTTGATTTCCTTAATCAAAATCGTTTATTCCCAATTGACGTGATGCTTGCTTCAAACGATAAATAGATCTTTGAAGTTTGCATACACGGTTTGGATACTTTGGATTTACATACCCTTCAGGTTGCTCCATATAGATGTCTTCATCTAAGCGACCATTCAAGAAGGCAGTTTTAACATCCATTTGCCAAATCTCATAATCATAGTACGCTGCTATAGCTATAAGAATCCTAATAGCTCTAATGTCGCTCAGAGAAACGTCTACCTCGTAGTCACAACCATAGGTTTGAGCCAACCTTTAGTACAAGACGAGCTTTATAGTGTGTTCTTTACCATTCATGTCAGTCTTCTTCTTGATGATCCAACTTACTCCTTACTATTTTAGCATTAGGAGGAGGGTCTACTTCAGTCCAGACTTCATTAACTTTCATGGAGTTCATTTCCTCATCCATTGCACCTTGCCATATTACCTTATCAGGGTCAAGCATGGCAGTTTTATAATTAGCAGGTTCTCCAAGATCCCCTACTATCATCATCCTTCAACTCCATGTTTAGATCACAGACGGTTGGTGCACGTATAGTCCTTTCCGAACCTATGGACAGGAATTTAATCTCCGATGGAGGACCCAGACTTTCAGGTTCTACGGATTTCGCTAGTGTTTTTAGAAGGTAATGTATCCATATGATCATCTTCTAGATCATAATCTCTCCCACTGAATTCTTGAGATATGAAGATCTCCTTTTCAAGTAAATCTCATACTAGCAACAATTACTTTGTTTTCAGGTGGAAAATAAAAGTAGTAACCCATAGTTTCCTTAGGGTATCCTACAAAGATACACTTAACAGATCTCTGTTGGAGTTTATCAGCTGAGTCACGTTTCACATACGCCTCGCAACCCTAGACCTTTAAATAAGACAAATTCGCGCTGTGACCATGCATATTTCATATGGTGTCTTATCATCCTTTTAGTGGGTACCATATTTAAGACTACGACAGAGATTTCTTAAGGCATAATCCCAAAAGGATAACGGTAGAGTAGTAAGATTAAACATAGATCGCACCATATCCAATAATGTACGATTTCTCCTTTCAGATACACCATTTTGTTGTGGAGTATATGGAGAAGTAAGATTCTGAACTATTCCATTCTCACTTAGATAATCTTTAAACTCTTGGCTTAAATATTCACCACCTCTATCGGATCGAAGAGCTTTAATCTTCTTTCCTAGTTGCAATTCTACTTCTGCTTTGAAAACCTTAAATGTTTCAAATACCTCATGTTTTATGTTTAAGTAAATAAACATATCCATAACGACTGAAATCATCCGTAAAGGTTAAGAAGTAGCTAGCACCTTTCCTTGACACATGTCTAAGTGGTCCGCATACATCCGTATGTATTAAACCAAGTAGATCTGTAGCCCTTTCAATATTTTTATTAAAAGGTTTCTTTGTCATCTTCCCAGATATACAAGATTCGCATTTATCAAATGATTCCTCATCGATATTTTCCAAAAGACCTTCACGATGAAGCTTTTGCATGCGAGTCTTGCCAATATGGGCAAGTCTACAGTGCCAAAGATAAGAAGAATCCAAGTCTAACTTTCTCTTTTTATTGATGCTAAAAATAGAATTATTCTTGGGGACATTGTTATTTATGTCAATTTCAAACACACCATTCACGGATATAGCATAAATAGAATATACCATTTAAAAGAAACAGAAATTCCATTACTAGCACTAGTATGGTGGGAGAAAAAAAACCAAGATCCAACAAACATGAAAGGGAAACAACTCCTCTAACAAAAAAAAAAAAAAAAAAAAAAAAAAAAAAAATTAGAAGGTGCATAATACACAATGTAATATCGTTACTAAACCCGAAGGTAAAATCTAATTCGAAACATTTATGCTTCAAACAGCTGCTTGGTTTCCATTGTCCCACTTGCAGATATTGATCCCCATAAGATAGTTCTTTCTTCTTAAATTCCTACAGGTATTAAAACATGAAAATACCGTATCCCGTATAATTATCCCAGGAATTTAATTTGTAAGATAGATTGAATAACTCATTGCAAATAAGTTACCTGAACTGCTGCACCGGGCTCAGACTTCGTCTTATTTGCCGCAACTCTTCGATATAAAGACGGCAGTTCCTTTCCAATGCACTAGCAACGTGGCAGTGGTGTCAAGCTTGTTCCTTTATTAGGATTTTTACCTTTCTCTTCAAATGGATTTAGGCTTAGGCTTTGGTTGATTAGGCAACATTTGCTTGTTCTTATCAGCCTTACCCTTGCCTTTGACCTTCTTGTTCGCTTGTGGTTTTGGCCTTGTTATCTCTTTCCCTTTTGTATTGTAAAATACTTGAGGAGTAGGTGCTTGTTTTCAAACCTTTTCGAAGTCAATGAGCTGTGCGAGTTAGCCTCACCGTACCTAACCCCCCCACCCCCCCCCCCCCCCTCTACTTCCCACGCAATGCATATTGAAGTTTATTACAAAATCACCAAAATCCTTGTTAAGGGACCTGTTGATTAAGTTAACAGCCATATCATTGTCGTATGGTTTCCCAAGTGTATGTAATTGGTCCATGAGTCCTTTCATTTCCAATACATGTTCACTAATGGGTTTACCAGGGGCCTATCTGCAACTATGTAGAGCATCCACCAGATCGTAGATTTCTACAGCGGGAGGTTTCTCAATACATTTTCGAAGTTCAGCCAGCATGTTTTGAGGTGGATAATTTTCAAAACTGCTTTGAAGAGCAGGTGACATTTTTCCAAGCAATAATATAATGCAACATCAGAGTGCTTTTTATTATTCTGTTTGGAATTGCTGCTTTTTCTGCCTCAGTTGCACGTATAAGAGGTTGTCCAGGACAAGCTTATTACTAAAATAGTCACAAAGTTATCCGACTACTCTCAAGACAATTCTTAGCGAGCGATACCAGTCATTGAAATTTGGGCCAGTCAGTGTTTCTCGTTCGAAGAAAGTCTTGAACGCAGAACTTAAAGTGTTATTTTCGGAATGAGCCATTTCTACAGAAAAAGTTCAAAATTATTAGTATTTTGTTTATACCTTTTTCAAGAAATTAATCTATACCAGGTAATATTATATAACCATAGTATTTCCTTGAAAACTAGAACCCACATTTGACATAACGCATCACATCTGTTGATCTGCGAGTGATGAATGTATTCAACGTGGAATTGTCGAACATGTATTTGACAAAACATTTTTCATTTATTAGATATTTATAGGAATTTACATTGCTAAAACTAGTTGCTTTGTAAACATGTTTCATCCCCATCCTTAATGCCTTGAGTTTCTAGATCTCACTAAGTAAACTCAATTAAGATCTTCTAATCTAAGAACGCAACTATCCATGTGAGGGTCTCACTCAATATGATAGTTTTCTCTCCGTTACGCTATAGTCCAAGGTCTCACTTGACTTAATCAGCAATTTCAAGTAGTCCTTTAATGATGGCATTAGACTTATGTTTAAGGGTAATTAATTTTTTTTGATATGTGAATCAAAATTATGTATGAAGAATAGCATGCATAAAATCCATGAGCATATGTTTTATAAATATACTTTTTATTAACTTTTAGGTGAAGATTAAATAAACAAAGTGTCGGTTTAGGCATTGGATAAAACCAATTAAAAGAAGTGCCCTACAACGTATCGTCCACCGTTTACTTTTGGGCAATAAGTCTTTAAACTTTGTGTTGGATGTGGAAAATTGTGGCAAATCAACCTTAAAGTAAATTTTTGTTCCTTTAGAACAGTACATAGGTAACTCTAACTTTGACGCCAAGCAAAGCCGTGAATTCGGTCAGCTGTGAGGCTTGATCTTACTTCTTTAGACCGGGTTCGACCAGCGACGCGTTAAACTTCCCACACAGTTTGTCAAATTGGATGAGCCTTTCTAACCATTTAGTACGAAAATTACCAATCAACTATTTAATCTTCAAAACAATTCTTAATATTTTTTTTATATTGATTTAGTCCATATTATTTTCTTTGAAAAATTACCCTTTTTGTTTACAACAATTCGCCATAATTAAATAAACAAAAACCAAAGTAATTAAAAATAATTGACTTAACAATAAACACATAATAACAATTTATATTCATTAAAGTAATCATGTTTGCCCACAATGTAATCTTTTTATACGATGAACCTATATTTTAAATTCTAGGTTTACTTATCTTAGTATCCATCAAGAATCCCAATATATAAGTTTCCCGAATTTTAGATTTATAGTACTAACATTAAGTGGTCAAAAAATTACATGTTTACTAATTACTTATTATATTTCATGAGTCCATGAGTAAACATGCATGTTTGTCATGGAATCCACCACAATACACTAACAATTATCCGTAAGGATCGTAACCCCATTTACTTAATATAACAATTTAATCATGTATATTAAACCTCTTTAATCAAAACATGTACTTTAGGGTTTCATATATAAAAAAATTTGAATTTTTTTTTATAAAACCCTAAATCATTTTAACATCAATACAATATTAGTTATTGATTTTAGGTTTCGGTAATTATCAACATGTTAAAATGGCTCGTGATTCCACTGAAGAATCCAAGTCTAGCTTTAAAATGGCTCGGTAATTATCAACATGTGGTGATCAACTTTAATGAAAGCACAATAAGCTGAATTCCAAAGATAAGCTCAAAAGGAGCTTATCTTTAAGCTGTTTACAGAAAGGAGCCCTTTTCCTTTGATTTTACTAAATAAGCTGCATTAAGCTCAAATTAAGCTTAAATTTGAAAACAAAAGAAGTTATGGAAAGCTTATGATGTGCTAAAGCTAATTATGAAAAGCTAAATGGCTAACTAACTCTAGATCCTATCTGAAATTAAATGACAAAGTAACAAACTCAGGAATAAGCCAAAAAGGTTAAAAAAAACTAAATAAGCTCAAATGCTTAATAAGCAAATTCAGATCCTGAGCTTATGCAGGCTTATCAAACAACTTATGAGCTATGAATCTAAATAATAAAACCTAATTTTCTAAGCTAAGATTTGATATTAAAAAGCTAATTAAATCTACCTACTGTTTTTGGTCTTTTTGGTTTTCTTAGTTGAAATTTGACAGCAAAATAAGCTAGGAAAATAAGCTAGAAAATAAAATTTAAGTCCTAATCTATATTAAGTTGTAACTACTCTATATCCTATTCTAACCTTAAGAGCTAAAACCTATGATTACCTAGCTAAAAATTAAGCAAAAAGTGACAGCAGGAACAGCTTAGTTCCTGCTGATGCACTTTGCACAAACACAAACCAATAGTGCAGGTTACCTAAGGGGTAATCCTGCACTTAGAAACACTCAAGTGGAGTGAGGCAAACAAGATTTAAGCACACACAAAAGCTTAAAGAGCTCAAATCAAACTTAAGCTACAAATTCCCCTGGTGCAGGAATACTTAAAATAAGCCATAACTTTTTGATTTAAACTAAGCTTTTTAAAAAAAACTCTATTAAAACTAATCTTAAATGAAAACTCAACTATCTCAAACAATTTGCAAAACTTATTTTGACTTTTTGATGTCAAACAGTCTTAAACCAAACACCCCTTTACCTATTGACAGGAATTGATGAAGTACATAAAATGAAAAGTTAACTAATAAGCCCTAATTACCAGATGATAAACTACTTAAAATAAGCTTAATGAACATTAATCAACCACTGAATAAGCAAAATTCTAGGATCTACACTAATCATTATTATTTTTGGAATTTTTTAAGATTTAAATGACAGAAGTGAAATTATATTCCTATATCCTATTATTATTAGCTAAAGACAGAAGTAAATATAATAAACCTAATACGCTCTAGAAGATAAAAATAAGCACAAGTGAGAGTTAATATTAGCAGTTATTATACTATAAAGCAAACTTAAGCATTGAAAATTAAATACAAGAGAAAATTTAAAGGAAACGTACTTGACCTCTAGCCAAACAAGAGGAATAAACACAATTAAGCTGCTACAAGCTCTCCTAGCTTATAAATAAGCTAGGAGTAAAGTCCTTCTTTGACCCTTCCATAATTGGTCAAACTTCCAAAAAAGCTCAATAATCCACAAGTTAAGGTAAATATATGTTAAGCTGATTTAAGGTTTGGATATGATTAATACTGAATTAAATAAGCTCTATTTCCGCTTATAGACTGAAAGAGCTTATTAAGAGCTTATTATGAGCTTATTAAGACAGATTTTAGCTTATGAGTGAAAGAGATTAAGAACATTTAAAAGCAAACACTGAATTTATTTAAAAAGCTTTGATTACATTATATAAAAGAGAATTACATCTGATTTAAAAGAGAATTACAAATAAGCTAATTATCTGACAGCTACACTAAACTAGAAGAAGAAGATAAAAATTAACCGCCATGTGTGTGTGGTGAGAGGTCTTTATATAGCAGCTGAAGGAACCTTCTAGGCCAAGCTTGATGCCCACGCTCCTTTTGATCTACACCTTTAAATCCTCCAATCATTGGATCTTAAGTTTTAGCCGTTGGATCGAATGCACACTCACACGGATTGCCAAGCTGTCATTCTTTGATGTGACAGCTTGTGCTAGTTGTGTGAGAGCATTTAGTGTAAAAATTGAGCTTCACTTGTGCTTTCCCTCTTGTATACGATCCTTGCTTTTGCCAAGTGAGCCAATGAGAGCTTTGATAAGACTGTTTTGACCTTGCTATTGTATAAGAGAGCCCTTGAATAGTCCTTTGTACCCCTCAATTGTAGAAAGCCCTTTGATTTTGACAGCTTGGTAAAAGGAGAAAGAAGGGTGAATAGTGTTTGGGTTTGGCGCCATTTGTTTTAACTGAAAGAGGTTAATTCCAATGGTAGAGAATGCTAACAACAAGAGAAAGTGGGAAGGAAATCACAATGGGCAATGTACTGTAAAGTTCGGGAATTGCAAGAAGGTTGACCACATGACCCAGGATTGTAGGAATCCTGCTGCTGCTAGGAATCAACGAACTCACGCCTGTTATGAGTGTGGAAGTCTGAGACACTTCAAGAGTGAGTGTCAAAAATTGGTTCGTCAAATAGTATACACTTATATAGCAACCCTAATACAGATCCTGACCGAATGCCCTTGACCAAGGCAAAAGGTCAAATTCCACAAAAGGATAAAATAC
>BQNB010179524.1:0-12764 GCA_026074375.1 Tanacetum coccineum | reverse complement strand
AAAAAAAAAAGGTCAAAATGGTAAAAATACAAAACATTGTCGTGCAAAAAATATCAACAACTTGTGTCGTCGATTGAGAAAAAAAACATTCATCATGGGTTTCACTTTTCTTAAAAGATAAAAATGATTTATCAAACATCATATCGATCGAAAAAAAACACCATAATCGCATAAAATGTCACTTCAGTCGAGCAAAAAAACATCTTTCTATCCTTAGAATACTTGTCAAAAAATAAGTCAAGTCGCAATGTATAATAAGTCGCAATTAAGTCAAAATCCATCCCGAAGTGAAAACCGGCAGCTCGGCCTCCGGGATGGGGGGTTTTTCTTTTGCCGAAGTGAAAACCGATCCGTCGGCCTTCGTGTCAAAAGTTTTTTCATCCCTTTTGATTCCCTCGCGGTTAAAGTCTCGGGATTTTACCATTTTTTGATGTTATGTAATTCTTTTTGTTGACTCTATTGTACTTTAAGTTTCTAGCGTCTTGCTAAACTCTTTTTATATATATTACATCTTTGCCGTTAAAAAAAAAAGTCGCAATGTATAATAAATTTGGCTCATGTTATTTGTACCCCTCTAAAAAGCCGTTTGTACCCCCCTAGTTTTCCAGTTTTTTTTATTTTTTTATTTTTTTATTTATTTTTTATTTTTATAATTTTGTTTATATTATAAAACAGTGAAACGCAGAATACGGAACGAAAAATATAAAGTTTACAGGTCGCAAAAGTATTGAAATAGTGTCAATATTACGGAACAGAAAATCGATAAAACTGCGTTGCAATGTAAAAGGGGGGACAAAAGAATATCTTCGGTACTTTTTTTGTCACTTTAGTGGGCCCAGGGGTACCAATAGTTTCACCCAATGAATTTAGACAATCTAAATTGAAATAGTTTTTTTTTTTTTTTTTTTTTTATATTTTTTTAAACAAAAATCTTATAGCACTCACTCACTCGGACAGTAAGCTACAACCTTCACCCAGTGGGGCTCAAGGGTAAGGCAAGTAAAGCTAGGGCTTTAGGCCCCTAATTTTTTAAGGCCTCGGATTTTTTAGGACATTGTATATATATAAAGTCACTAATGTGTTTTTTTTGCTGTCATCTTAAGAGATCTGATTATTAAACTCTCCAATTAACCGATAAATGTTAAATAGTCATATATTTGGGCCTATTTATCGTTTCGTACTTTTATTTTTTAACCATAAGTGTTGTATTAAATTTATGCCTAAATTTATAAGTATTATAAAAAAACTAAATTTTTGCAGGAAAATAAGCAAAGGGTTAAATTAAGTCATGTGATGAACAACATTAAACTATTTACATTAAATGAATTGACGTTTATTTTTCACACCCCAAAACAATATTTTCACGCTCTGGTCTCGCTATTATGTATGCATATATCATTCTTCATCAAAAATTTGCTTTTAGGAATGCTTTGGTTTTTCGATAAAAGAAAATTTAAAAGAAAAATAAAATGAAGATCGCAAATTTGAAAGGTGAAACGAGCGATTTGTAGAAATGAAAAATTGATGCGATGGTGGCAATGAAACTATTAAAACCTTCAAAGAGACTTTAACCGATTAATTGTATACATTGCAGATCTCAAGTTTTACATCACTAGAAAGTAAATTTGACTAGTTTAGTTAGAGTGTACGAAGGTATCTTTATATTATCCTTCGAAGTCGATGCTTATTGATAATGTCATTACTAGTTCTTTTTATTGGTGTAAGTATAGATCTAAAGCCTCGTTCGGATGGAACGAATGGCTCAAAAACCCCTATATTATTGTTTTGTAATCTAGCTCCTTGCTAGTTTTTGTTTCTAATAAAATCGCCGTTCCAAAAAAAAATATGAGATTGCATGTTTTTTTAAATACTTTTAACTTTAGAATTGATTATATTATAAAATTTGTTTTTTTATTTAATAAAATTTATTTTTTGTGCGAATGCAATCGTTTTATATTTAAATTGTAAAAACTATTGTTTACCACATATATACATTTTTATCAAAACAAACAGTTATATTTTATTCAGATTCAGACTTCTCAACCACTTATTCAGATTAAGATGGAAATCAGTTTCAAACTTTTCGATCAAATATTCAGATCCAGATGTGCAAATCAGATTCAGATTCAGAGCCTCTTAATAAACAAAAGCACCTAATTACCACCTTCACCGGTTGTTCCGGTTAATGTTTATGTTCCAAACAAGACATCCCCAAAACGGTGTCGTACTTACACTCCACTCAACATCACCACCTCTGCAACAAAACCAACACACTCCTTAAAAAACAAGAGATCTGTTACATATGTTGGGACTTATGAAGCAGCAGTGAACAAGAACAAGTGTTGTCATGGGGTTTTATAAAAATTTATGGTTTTTAGTATTGGTTTTTGTTTTAGTAAAAAACCCTTCAGTGGTTAGTGCTGGTGACATTGTTCATGATGATAAATTTGCACCTAAGAAGCCTGGTTGTGAAAATGACTTTGTTCTGGTATTTATAAAGAAACCCTCTTTGAATTTGAGCTAAATTGTGTTTTTTACTGTATTTTTTGTTGATTTATGAGATGGGTATGGTTCTTTATTTGGTGATTTGGTGATATGCTATGTCAAAATGTTAACTTTTATATGTTTGTATGTATGTGATATAGGTTTTAG
Organism: Tanacetum coccineum; assembly: GCA_026074375.1. NCBI lineage: Eukaryota > Viridiplantae > Streptophyta > Magnoliopsida > Asterales > Asteraceae > Tanacetum > Tanacetum coccineum. The sequence continues at coordinate 10,112 of BQNB010179524.1, read as the reverse complement.
TAATTTAGGTGTTTGATCTGAGATTTTAGCTTCATTGTATGTTATTTGATGGATTAAGGGGGTTTTTCGCCTTTACAAAGAGGTTTTGCTATATGGATTGGTCAAAATGTGGCGCGAAATGGTATACGGGAGGTAGTGTTTGGATTTGGATGTGGTTCGGCTGTTTGAAGCTGTAATGTAAAATGACCAATAAATTTTAGCATTAAAATAGAATTTACATAGTGGTGGAAGGCAAACGCGCAACAAGCTTCGCCGCTAGCCCTTTTTTTAATTGAAAAACTTATTCTTCTAAAACCAATAAATAGTCGGATCATAAGAATCATTCGGACTACACCCAAACGTTGGAAAGTTGTTACATAATATAAATCACTTCCAAAATGCCCAATGCGAAGAAGTGAGATAATAGCTTTGATTTGTATCATCTTTGGATATTTGAAGTGACTTATAGCTTGACTTTACGTCATATGTATGTACAGATTTAGAGTATGCTATAGATGTGTGTCATTGTTAGAGATTTGAATAGCAAGATTGCGATATATAGAGACTTAAAGTGTGGTTATAGGCTTATAGCTTGATCTTATGTTACATTTAGGTATTTGAAGTGGTTTACGTATAGATATTATATTGCTTAAAAAGCTAGTAGTTCTCTATTTGATCCACTTTCTACTCTTTAATTTTTTATCTTTCTTTTGCTTTCGTTGGTGGTTTTGTATTTCTAGCTTTGATAACCATTGTATGATGGTTGTTGTTTTTGCTAGGTAAAAGTTCAAACATGGGTTAATGGTGTGGAAGGCCCTGAGTTTGTCGGTGTTGGTGCTAGATTTGGAACTACCATCGTATCAAAGGAGAAAAATGCAAACCAAACTCGTCTTACTCAATCAGACCCTCGTGATTGTTGCAGTCCACCAAGAAAAAAGGTTTAACTTCATTTCTTTTATAAATAGTTTATTAGTTGTTACTCGTGGCGATCTTACAGTAGTGACTAACCTAGTTATATACATCTTATGGTAGCTTACTGGTGATTTCTACATAGTGACCCGCGGTCGCTGCAAATTCACAAACAAAGCAAACATTGCACAACGCTGCTGGGTGCATCAGCAGTCCTTATTATAAACAACCAAAGAGGTGACAACAAATACTCCTTATCATATTTGATAGTTTCATGCAATTTCTGTATTCGACTTTAGTATGTAGATGGTATTTTCAGCATATCACGAGGGGCCAAACATTTTACTTTTCAACTCGTGTGGCTTAGGATTCAACCAATAACCCGCCACGCATAAGCTCATTCTACGGGCTGAAAACCTTATTCGGGCTGATCCAATTGCGCCGAACTCTTATCGGAGTGCGAAATGTTTTGAACCTTATATAGGGTTTCGGCGTTAACAGAATAACCCAATATAGAGATATTTGAACTTTTTTTATACATTCCTTTGGTTTTTTATAAAAATTTACCCAATTTTCTTATTTTTATGATAAATTTGCTTATTGGTTAAATCCGCACCGAATAACCAAAACCTTGAATAACGAGCTTATACGGGTCGGGTTACTAGGGTAAGGTTTTTCTTCCCCTAACGCGATTAATCCGACAGAATAACAGCCATGTATGTGGCAACTCATTAAGAATTGCGGATAAGTCAAAATCAAACATTTATTGTTTTACTTTGTAATTCCTCAGAACTCTACAAGATGGTTTGTGAGCCTGATGAAACTGATCTAGACATACACATACCCACCGTCATGCTACCACAAGATGCTGGTCTCGAGTTAGAGAGAATGCTGTCGAATCGTTCATCTAGTAAGTCACCATGTCCTTTTCAGCGTCGGTCATAAACCCAAAATACATTTTTCTTCTAAATTTGGCGTGTCATTATAATAGTATAATCTTCCACTAAAAAAGTTAGCTTTTTGTATAGATTGAATAAGAGGTTGTATGAACTAAAAATGCGCTTGAGCATCTTTTACCCTTAAGAGTCTAATTTTCAAGAATAAATTAATCATGTGATTTGCTAAAGAATTTTGAATTGTCCGTAAAAAGAAGTAATTGCTATGCCCATCCATTGGTTGCTACTTTGTAACACTTGTGTCCCTAAGCTGTTAGATTTAACAGCCATCTGTTTAATTTTAGCAAATAACAATATGGTTATTTACGTAATTTTCCAAATGGGCCGTTGGACCTAGAGGCTCATGTATACAAGTGCTACAAAGTAGCACTGAGGGATGGACAGTGTAATTATTTTTTTGGAGACAGTTTTAAATTTAAGCGAACGACATGGACGATCCTTGTAATCTACTTTAGTTTATATTATCACGCCACTCTTTTCTAAAGGTATTATTCAACCACACTCTAGTCTCCGTGCAGTTATACTCACCGCGAAGACCAGTGGTAGACATAGCCGAAGTATTTTTATGGTTGATGGCAGTCGGTACCATCTTATGTGCCTCTTATTGGTCGGCATGGAGTGCCAATGAAGCAGCTATAGAACATGATAAATTACTGCAGGTCCTAATAATGTTAATCTTCCCTTTCTGAAACATGTTTGTCCTACTTAGTGTTGACGTGGTGTGCATTGACGTATGAGGTTTCTGACTCTTGTAGGATTTTTCAGAGGAACTTTCAAACACAAAAGTTGTTGGAACAATCGGGATTGTGGAAGTCAATACAAAGTCAGCAATCTTGTTTGTCATCGTTGCTTCTTGCTTCTTGGTTCTCCTTTACAAGTTAATGTCCGCATGGTTCATCGAACTTTTGGTGGTCATTTTCTGCATAGGAGGAGTAGAGGTATTGGTCTCCCTCTAAAAACCCGTAACTTATCAGTTCTATTACATAAAATCTAATCAAAGACTGGTTTGTTACATGCAGGGATTGCAAACTTGCATCTGTGCTTTGCTGTCAAGGTGCACTGTTTTTCTTCTTATTCTGTTTTTACATCGGCTAATTTAGCTTTTGGGTCCTGTGACGATTAAAAAGTATATTATACCATATTTTTTTAGGTGGTTCAAACATGCCGCACAATCTTACATCAAAGTACCGTTCTATGGAGCTATTTCATATCTTACCATTGCTGTTATGCCATTCTGCATAGTCTTTGCCGTTCTTTGGGCAGTGTATCGTGAAACAAAGTTTGCTTGGATCGGTCAAGATATACTTGTAAGTCAGCTTTACACGTAAACATCATATAATTTCCTATAAAGCTGAACTAATGATCTTTTGGTTATCCTTCATTTCCTCAGGGAATAGCGCTGATAATTACGGTACTTCAGATTGTGCATGTACCTAATCTCAAGGTAAATTCATCTTTATTAAGGGTTACTTTATATATTTCACAAATAACAGAACACTTAAAACTGTTTTTTGTGTTTTGTTTTTCAGGTCGGGACGGTTTTGCTAGGTTGTGCTTTCTTGTATGACATATTTTGGGTATTCCTTTCTAAGAAATTGTTCCACGAAAGTGTGATGATTGTGGTATGTCAACCTTTTTCCTAATTTGGCACTGGTCGACCACTTCTAGTTTTGGTGCTAAACTAATAACTTGGTCAATAAATGTTTTCTTTATAGGTGGCTCGTGGTGATAAAAGTGGGGAAGATGGTATCCCAATGCTACTGAAAATACCTCGCATGTTTGACCCGTGGGGTGGATTTAGTATCATTGGCTTTGGGGACATTCTCTTACCTGGTTTACTAATCGCATTTTCCCTCAGGTTTGTTTTTACATCCTAAATTGATTAATGAAAAAACTTGGATCTTAGTTAAAGTAATAATTTTGTAATGTTAGTTAATATTATTATCATCGTATCCAATAAAAAAACTCATGATTTGACTCGCCTAGAATTACCCGTTTTGACCCGAACCCATGTTGACCTTTATCTGATCCAATTTGCCAGCTATGAATTTAAAAATTGGATATTTATGTTTTGCTCTAAATACATGATGCAGATATGATTGGTAGGCGAAAAATGCACATTCGAGCTGGGATATTTTCTTGTGGGCATGTTTGCTTACGGATTGTAAGATATTTACAGAAAAGTAAATCAATTTTGTATTATGGATTTTTCGGTTGTATAACAACGTTGTACTAAATCTTTTGAAATTATACCTAGGTCTTCTTGTAACTTATATAGCGTTGAATTTGATGGATGGTCACGGTCAACCGGCATTGCTATACATCGTTCCTTTTACTCTAGGTAATGTCGTAGATTATTATTTTACTTGATCTTAATCAATCTTATGATGTGCGCATAATGCATAACGAGTTGGACACATGATGCAGGAACCTTTTTGTCGTTGGGAAAGAAGAGAGGGGATCTCAAAATTCTATGGTCGAGTGGTGAACCCGAAAGGGAATGTCCACATATTAGGCTCAGGCAAAGTCACGTGCCGAATGAGTAGAAACGAGTTATATATGTTGTGTAAAAAAGCCAATGGTAAAGATCATGGCTTGTATTAGTTAGTAAAAGTTGTGGCTTTTGTTCATTTAGCCCAACTTTAATGATTTAAGAAATCTTGTGTATATGATATCTAGCGATATATATGTTCGCCTTCCCACATGGAATCGACTCATTGAGTTAACTCGGTTTGCGATCGTGTAAAGGAAACTTATCATGATTTATTTGTTTACTTGCTGAGATGCCGAGTTAATGGTGATTCAGGTTCTGTTATAATATATGTGATCGTCCATTAACCGGGTTGACTCCGATTGCAGGCTCTACTCGACACTATATACGCTCACCTGATTCTGAGTCGACTCGCTGAGTTAACTCCACCGTCATCGACATTTGTCATTTTTTTGGTGTTTAGCAAGTTTTTTGACCTTATGATATTTTATTTATGATTAGGGTTGCAAATAAACTAAGCTTTCATCAAGCAACTCTAAGCTCGAGTTTGAGATTGAGCTGAGCTTTTATCAAGCCCGAGCGAAAGCCTAATAACCTAGCTCAAAACACATAACGAGCTGAGCTCGAGCTCGAGCTTTTCGAGTCTTTATGTACATAAATATTTTAATCATACATATTTATATAAACAACATAAATGCTAATGTGAATATTGGTTTTATCATTAAATATTTATCTTAGGATTTTTTAAACCATAATATTCCCGAGTATAAGATTTGTGCCTTTGAGTTCATCGCTTATTTTTTTGACTTTATTTTTGAGTTTGGCTATCGAATACAATATTTGTGTATAAATTTAAACTTTACAAGCCGAACTCAAGCTTTATACGAATACTACTCGAGCCGAGCTCAAGCTTATCCTTGGCTAGCCTACCTTAAGATTTTATGGTATTTAGCAAGATTTTTGACTTTCTGATGTTTTTATTTAAGACGATAATAACACTAATAAAATGAATAGTATACATTATCGAAACAGAATCTGACAATTAGCTCATGAATTTTAAAAATGAAAATTATATTATGTTAATATTATTTATTCATTCTAAGCTTCCATCATTAGCTTTAAGTCCATACAATATTTGTGTCGATAATGTAGTAATATCTACTTCAATAATCGTGCAATAATTTACTAACCATCTAAGTCAACAATCTACAACCTAGTGACATCAGTTATATTTACTAGAAAAAAAAGTACATAATATAAATATAATAAAAAAAATTATACAGTATAAGTTAACGTTACATGACGACGATATAAAATTTGAAATGTTATCAACCACGTATTTGAAATTATATGTTTCATTGTAATTGGAAAAAATAAGTTGAAATGACAACATATCATAAAAGTAGTATATGATGTTCATTTTTCTTTACTTGCTTCGCCCCACATATTTTACGTCACATTATGGATGTGTTTGGCAAAATCAGTCGGGGTTAAAGCTTATATTTTTATAAAGTTGTTTGACGATTTAGTTAGAGATAAAACTTATAAATGTAAAATCGTATAAAAATACATCAAATTAAATTAAAAAATATTTATAGTTTTTGCGTGAAAATTCATTATCCTTTTAAAAATATTTAAACAATGTAACTAGCTATAAACTCATATGTTTTTTCAATAGACTTGGGCTTATAAATGTTTATGATTTATAAAATTTTTTGTATATTGAAAGTGACTTAAATAGTATAAATTTACGGTATGTCTGCTACGTTTATTTCATTATTTGTCAAATCATTCAAACCGACCATGGACTTTTAAATACTTTATATTTTGTTCTCTTAGGTAGAATAATCAGCTTTATTTATAAACAAAATTTATTTATTGAGAATGAAACATGATTAATAATTTGGATAAGTTCAGTTGTCTTTGGTATAATTCGATTTATTTGTAGCAATGCTTTTCAACTCGTGCGCGATCTGCGAACACGAATGTAACTTCAAAAAATTTCGATGTGTGAACCTTTTGGCTGCAGATTTGGGTTTCTTAGTTTTGTATCAATCTACTTTTGGAATATAGATATAAACTTATGTATCACGTTTTACATAATCGGTTTTGTGCAATAAAAGATATGCATATCGAGTTTAGTTATAAAAGATTTGTTTGTTATGTTAATGATATAATCATGGAATACAAGACAAGTTTTCAACATAAATAAAACCATAACCTCAATCGGTTTAGACATACAGAAACGTCACTCCATATAGACAATTACTCTATAATACATTTCAGCATTTCACAAATGGTCGGTGGCACTGTAGCAGCTACAGTGATTGCTACAGTGCTACAGTACCGGCCCAAAAATTAGCCCAAAATTTGGCCCAAGCTAAAAAAAAAAAAATTACAAAACGGACCCTCAACTTTTAACTGTTTACGACTTTTTTACATAAATTTTTAAAAAATAAAATAAAAAATGCCTCTCAAGTTTCTTTTATTCGCCCCCCGCCGCAACGCGCGGGTTAAATTTCAACTCGTTTCCAACAAGCTTCGTTCAAGAACACACCATCGTTTCTCTAATCGTTCACGCGAGTATGCCAGTCCGGGAATACATTTAATTTGGTTGTTGTACCTTGAAAAACAGACGACAAATTTGTTATATAAAAATCGTGTTAGAACTGTGGTTCGGTTCCGGTTCCTCAATATTTCAAATTTCGGTTCTCAGTTCGGTTCGGTTCGAAACCGCGGTTTATATTTCTTTATAACAGTTACATCATTGTTGCAACTTCATGTTTATATTTCTTTATAACAATTACATTAATGCATAATTCAAAGATTCATACATTTTGGTTATTGGAAAGAGTCCCACGGCCGGCACGGGGAAAGAATAGCCTCCCGGTATTAGGTAAGGGACGTAGATGTGTGAAACACATAAAGAATATTAAGTTTTTGGATGTTTTTTAGAAATTATCGGTTCCAATCGGGTAGAACCGAAATACCCGAACTCGACCCGAGAACCGAAGCGGAACCGAAACATGCTCTCGGTTCAGTTCTCGGTTTCTAAAATATTTGTTTTTCGGTTCTCGATTCTCTCGGTTCCGGGTCGGTTCAGTACGTTTCCGAAACCAAGCTCACCCCTACTTGACCTTAGGGCTGAGCATGGCAGATCCAAAACCGACCCGGACCGAAAAACCGGACATGTCCGACACAAACCGGACCGAACCAAGGGATAGTCGGTCCGGTCTCGGTCCATACTTTTTGTTAGAATCGGTCATCGGTCCGGTCCGGCAAAAAACCCGATGATTATGCCGTTTATAACCGGACCGGACCGAAGACCGAACCGGACCGGACCGTACCATTTCGGTCTCGGTCTCGGTCCGGCATTTTAGAAAAATTCGGTCTCGGTCTCGGTCCGGTCTTGGCCGGTCCGGTCCGGTCTTCGGAACGTGCACACCTTGACCTTTTACTACCTTTTTTTTATTGATTAATAAGAGTTTGCTACATCCCCGTCATGTCTATATTTAATTTTATATTATACTTATAATCAAAACGCATTTGATACGACGTCGTTTCGGCTTGGGCCGAAAACGACAGCCCAAAACGCGGCCCAACATAAAAAAAACTTTTTCGGCCCATTTACAAAAGAGACCCTCAACTTTTAAATATTTACGACTTTTTTATATAATAAACTGTATTTATCAAATATATAGCACATACCTACCGATTCATTCAGATAAAAAAATATCATCGGAAAGATCTTGGAATTGCGAACAAAACGAGCCCAATATTGAAATGCTTATGACGTACGCACGCTTTTATAAAAAATGTTGAAGTTTAATATAAATTTAAAAAAAGAAAATTTACAAAACGTACCCTCAACTTTTAACTATTTACGACTTTCTTATACTTATAATCAAAACCCATTTGATACGACAACGCGGCCCAACATAAAAAAAAAACTTTTTCGGCCCATTTACAAAAGAGACCCTCAACTTTTAAATATTTACGATTTTTTTATATAATAAACTGTATTTATCAAATATATAGCACATACCTACCGATTCATTCAGATAAAAAAATATCATCGGAAAGATCTTTGAATTGCGAACAAAACGAGCCCAATATTGAAATGCTTATGACGTACGCACGCTTTTATAAAAAATGTTGAAGTTTAATATAAATTAAATTTTTTTTTTACAAAACGTACCCTCAACTTTTAACTATTTACGACTTTCTTATACTTATAATCAAAACCCATTTGATACGACGTCGTTTCGGCTTGGCCCGAAAACGACAGCCCCGGCCCATTTAATCGGGTAGAACCGAAATACCCGAACCGGACCCGAGAACCGAAGCGGAACCGAAACATGCTCTTGGTTCGATTCTCGATTTCTAAAACATATGTTTTTCGGTTCTCGGTTCTCTTGATTCCGAGTCGGTTCAGTGCGGTTTCGGAACCGAGCTCACCCATACTTAACCTTAGGGCTGAGCATGGCAGATCCAAAACCGACCCGGACCGAAAAACCGGACATGTCCGACACAAACCGGACCGAACCGAGGGATAGTCGGTCAGGTCTCGGTCCATACTTTTTGTTAGAATCGGTCCTCGGTCCGGTCCGATACGGTTCGACAAAAAACCCGATGATTATGCCGTTTATAACCGGACCGAAGACCGAACCGGACCGGACCGTACCATTTCGGTCTCGGTCTCGGTTCGGCATTTTGAAAAAATTCAGTCTCGGTCTCGGTCTCGGTCTCAGTCCGGTCTTGGCCGGTCCGGTCCGGTCTTCGGACCGTGCTCACCCCTACTTGACCTTTTACTACCTATTTTTATTTATTGATTAATAAGAGTTTGCTACATCCCCGTCATGTCTATATTTAATTTTATATTCTTTAATCATTGTGATTATTATTTTTAATTATAATATGATTTTATTTATAAAAGTTTAACCGTTTATCTACACTCATTAGTTACTCTAATGTGCTTTCATATTCTCTTTTAGAGTATTTTCAATGCATCAAGTCTTTGAAGACTTGATGCATTGATTGCATTTAATGCGTATAATCTAATAGAAAGAAAGCTTTTAACAAAGACTTGAGGTTTATCAGGTCTTTGTAAAAAGCTTTTCAAAAAGCATTTCATGCAATGCTAAAAACCCCACTCAAAAGCCTTTTTGTAATTGCAAAAAGCTATATTTTGCCGTTATAGTATCTCTAATGAATAGAAATCAATTATTATTAGACAAAATTATGAAAAATCTAGAGATGAATTTGTTTGGTTACAATTAAATGTTTATAACCTAACAAGAGACTGTGGTTTTGCATGGATAGTGTAAAGAGTCATTTTGTATGCAAAAGAAGCTCTTATAAACCAACGCCCGTATTTTAAAATGTAACCTACTCTGTTTATTCTTAAATAAGTGTCCACTATTGATTTTTAAAGTTTTTTCCATTAACTTTAACTTTAAATTATTTTGTTTGTGTTATATAATATTTAATGATAATTATATCAATGAAAAATATATTTGAAATTATATAACACAAAAAGAAATAGTTAAGATCAAAGTTACAAAAGAGTGACTTCAAAAGTCAACAGTGAACACTTATTTAGAGACGAAAAGAGTATTATTTTAGCAAGGTTTAAATTTGACATATCTTTATGTCGAAAAGAGAATGTGGATGATGAGGGTGACTGGGCAAAAGGGTGCATGTGATGAAGTAGGCCAATACCAGATGGACATCCCTTTTATATGAGTTGTCTTAAGTAAAAAAAAAAAAAAAAAAAA
>BQNB010179519.1:647-12765 GCA_026074375.1 Tanacetum coccineum | reverse complement strand
TAAGAAATCGATGTTTTTGAAAATATTTGGTTTTGTTTTCACAAAAGATTTTCTCTACATTTTCTTCCTTACTTCATTTGCGTGTGCTAATTGTATTTGATATTCCTGGGTTGGGGGTTTAAAACTTTCATAAAGACTATTTAACTTTGTCTATTCATAGGGTTTCACTAAGTCTTTATTCAAATTTTCTTGACTCTCTCTTTCAAGGGTCAGTATCTCTTCCCTATCAGGGACGAGTCTGTTTGCAAGATCGAATTGGTCATGTGGGATCTCATACAAACATGGTTTCTCATATTGAGCCTTTTTGAGGTACATTGGATTAGCAAAGGCAGGTCTTCCATTAAATGTAGGGCATTTGGGTGCTAACATATGAATGGTTTGGATTGATTGACACATTTTGTAAACAATTTCATTTAAAACTTTAATTGGTTTTCCATTGAAATCATTCTGTCAATATCTTTTTCTTCCTTAAGTTTCAAATCCGTTATTACATTTGTTTTCTCCTTGACAAGACCTTCATAATGTGACTTTGTTAAAAGACTCTGTTTGACTAACTCATCGTGTTTCTCTTTGACAACAAAAAAATTCGTAGGCTTTAACTTTTAAACCTTCTTTTATGCCAATGTCTTTTTGAGCTAATAGTCCTAGAGTCTCATTTAACTTACGTTCAAGTTTGTCATAGTTAACTGTACGGTCGTTAAAGGCCTTGTACCGCTCAAACTCAGTCTGTTTGTTTTGAAGTGCAACTAAACAACTATCCTGAATACTATTAGACTCCCCAAGGGTTCTACTAGTCTCTGCAAGAATAGATTTGCACTCTTTCAATTCTTGAGTCAATGATGCGTTTGCTTTCTTTAATTGCTTTTGAATCCTTTTATTTTCATCGATATCAAGTTTTAAATTTGCCATTAAATTAGCTAGCGCAACACGTTCATCATCACATTCTACAGCATTTTGATCATTCTGAATATCATTATCACACATATTTGGTGAATCAGGAATGACATTGCCATCAACCGTTTCCACTACACATGTGTTACTAATGGATTCAGATTGCTCAGAATGTTGTATTTCATTGGCAAACACATTATATCTAGTATCGTATTTTACCTGTTTTAATGGCTCAAAATTAGTGCCTGAGTCTGCATTATGAACCTTCTGGATCTTTGCCATATAGCTGTAATGTGCTTCCAACTCTTGTTCATCAATCTCTTCATCCGTGTCTACTAGCCAGTCAGATTGCTCTGCTTGAAGTTGAACACCTTTCTCAGCTTGTTTACACAGCAACATCTTTTCCTTATGATACGTGGAGTCTTTAACCCGTTTTGGCTTCCTGCATTCCTTAGCAAAATGACCAAATTCCTTGCAGTTAAAACACTGTATCCCAGACTGCTGCACTACTTGACCACCTACAGTTTCCCTAGCCCCAGCAACAGTCATTGTCATCTGATTCCCAAACTGTCCAGACTGATTGTCATTCTTGTATCTTGGAGTAGTATCCACATTCTTATTTCTGGTGTTTAAGGAAGTTCTGAGGTTGTTGTTGGTAGGTTTGTAGAGTTTCTTGAAGTACTTTGCAATGAGAGCCAAATTTTTCTGCATTTCCTTATCCTTCTGAGCTTGTTCAGGATCACTGTCTTCTTTAGAAGCGGACTCAGATGGAGGTGTGATTGGCTTGGCTATCTCTTTGCCTTTGTGTCTTGTAGTTGCATGCGATCTGGTTGGAAGTGAAGCTTTTGATGTTGGTGCAGATGATTTGTGAGACTTTGATGTTTGATAATATGGATCTTGATATGGTTGAGCAGTAGCAACAAGTGCTAATAGGTTAGCATTCTTGGCTATTCTTTCAGCACGGAGTTCATTAACTTCCTTTTGACATTGTTTCAGAATGTCAAAGAACTTGTGATATGAAACTTCATCCAACTTGTGTTGTTGCTTGACAATTGTTACAAACCTTGACGATTCTGGTTGAAGTTGTTGAAGAAATTGAACATTGACTTGCATTTTATCAACTGTCAAATTGTTTCTAATTATTTCATTCATCAGCTTGTAAAACCGGAAGTAGTATGACTCAATTGATTCTTCATCGTGAGAGGTGAATTTTTCAAACTCCCAAAATAAGTTTGTCTTGGCATCTTGAATGTTGAGGGATTCACCTTGTTGTAGCCTTTCAATAGCTTCCTACATTTCATGAGTTGTATTGCACGCATCAACAGTGGAGTATATTTCATCTCCAATTCCAGTCAATATCATATCAATCGCTTCCTTTTCTGATTCAAAATGAGCTTTGTGATGGTTCCAATTTAAATGGATCTTTTGTTCTGTTTAGATAAATCTAAACAACTAGATTAGAAACCTTGTGGTATATATATATAAAGATTATGCGGAATTAACCTTTATATATTCAGAAGAAACAATCAAACAATGAACACAGAACTTTCACTTATATTGAACAAATCACAAAACAACTATATGTTTTGCCTAACAACTAATCTATGAATATTGATCTGCTTCTATTATCTATTAATGATGTATATCTAACTATGCCGTAAGGGTTCCTTTTATACACCAAGGAAAAACCCTAATGGGCTTACAAAACGCGTTAACAGATCATACATATCTATTCCTAATATAACTCATGCATATCTCATAAGCAGTACTAACTATATAACTAACAGTACTAACTATATGCTGACAGTACTAACATTGTACTAGCAGTACTAACTATAACTAACAGTACTAAGTTCTTTAACTAACGGTACTAAGTTCTTCAGCAGCATATCTTGTAGAAGCTCTTTAATTCCCAACAATCCTCCCCTAAACTTATGATTTACCTTCAAATCTTAAGTTTCTTGAATTAAACCTTTTTGATTTTGAGAGGATTCTTTCAAACACTTTAGCTTCCTTGCTTATTGGTTTTTACAAAAATCTTCATATTCTTTTGCTGAAAAATCACACTAACTCTGTTCTGCAATCTGAGATTTGATAAACTTTATAAGCTCAGATGCCATATCACTTTCTTCTTCTGCTTCAATCTTCAAGTTGATCATCTTCTTCAAGATTTCCTTCTTCAGTGGATACTTCTTGTCTACTAGCATGTTAATCTGAATTGAAGTACCATCTAAGAATAAAGAATGAACACCACTGTATTCATGTAGTTTCCACCTCAGCAACTCCCAATAGTGTTGGTTCAACCATATGTCATCTTCTTCATTTGGATCAAACATCATTTTCAGATCTCCCCATAAATCTAAATCATGACCTTCAATTGAACGATGTTTATATCTTTCTTGAACCAAACTGTAGAGTTGAAATAAATCTTGTCTGTCAAGTCTTCTTAACAATGCTTGAAAATCTCCATGAAAACTTGAAGTTCCATCAGCTCTTGTAATCTTGCAAACTTCAGAATCTTTTGCTTCTGTCATTCCCAGCAAAATATATTCCCAATTTACAATATTATGTTTGTTGCAAGACTCCAAAGTTGTCATTTTGATGAATTAATTAACAATCTGGAATTTTGTAAGAAGTGTAAAAGAGTTTATATTCACTGTCTGTAAAAGATTTGAGCTTATCATGAAATCTTTAAAACAGAACTATCTCAACGGCTCTTTTGTTATGGCTCAAACAGTACTAACGGTCACTTAGCAGTACTAAGTTTGAACTAGCAGTACTAACTGATTAGTTTAGTACTGACAGTTGTAATTTTGAGCAATAGAACTGTTTAACACCAAGCATAACATGAAGTTTGTCATACTCCTCTAATGAATCATCTTTCTACTATCCTCCCCTGTTTGACAGAATCTTCTGAAATCAAATACTCTTTTGTTGTAGAACTTGAGCTTGTTTTCCGATCTTCTGACTTTCTTTATCAAACAGTGTTAGAGTCTGAGTATGAGTCTTCTTAAAAGCATCTTCCAAAATAGTGACATTCTCAATCAATTTGGTACATAAATTCATCAATTCTATAAGTTACAGACTGTCCTCTCCTCTTTCAAGAGTATAACTTCTTGAGAGATGTGGATCATTGGACTTATAGTTTTTGGCAAACTACCAGCCATAAACGGATTTGATGATTCTTTACCAGTTGCCGTTTGCCCTGGAATAGTCAATGCTTTATTGCAAAACATGGTGCATTGATAACCATATAGTTTTTAGCAAACTATCAGCTATCAACAGATTTGAGTAGTCTTTACCAAGAACTGTTTGATCCTGGACTAGCCAACTCTTCACCATGAAGTAAGGTGAGTTGAGAACCCTACAATTTTTGGTAAATTGTCAACCATGAACGGATTTGAAAAGTCTTTACCACAAACCGTTTGCTTATGGACTAGCCAATTCTTATGCCTGTTAAGCATGGTGAATTGATGACCATTTGTTGTGTGGTTGTAACACCAACACTAAAAGACCATCCATTCTGTCATCAAATCCTCCCCTCAAATCCAACTATGATTCTTTGTAGAACCTGCAAATGTTAGTCTAAAACATAGAAAATGCAATAACAGTACTAACATAGCATCATCAAGTATAAGAGAATTAATTTCTCTTGGGAACCCAAGCCATTACTGACTTGTTTCTACCTGTTGGATCAACATAGTCAAATTGCTTACAAACACAAAATCCAGTATTCTTGTAGACATGATTTATCATTTTTACTTTAGGTCTCCATGCCCAGTATGCTGTAGGTTTAACAGCATTAATCCCTTGCTTCCCAACAGTATTAACAGAAATTACATTAGCAATATTAACTTGGTTACTCAAATTTATGTTTTTAAGTACTGTTTGTTAGTAAAAAGGTCTTCTTAATGATGAATGTGCCTTTTGAAAAACATTTGTCCTTGGTTTGGCAACATTTGCAAAAGGTTTATGCACAGCAGTATTAATTGGCCTAGCAGCACTAACTGGTAGCCAGACTTGGTTAAAACTGCTTTTGGAGCAAAATTCCTTTTAGAATTAGAGAAATTTTGATGATTTACCCTCATTGCATTAGTCCAAACTGGTCTAACTTCCCTTTGACCAGTCACCTTTTTCACATTGTTCAAAACAGGTTTTTGTACCATCTTTTTATCATGAAAATCACAGTCTTTAATTAGATGGTTAAAACTCCCACACACAAAACAAGCTTTTGGTGTAAACTGAAATCCAACTCCTAATTTCTTAGGCTTTGGGGTATTCCAGCTTGTACTGTTGTTCCTAGGGTTTTGACTAACTTTCCTAGGTTGATCAGCTTGCTTAGGCTTTTGAACATTAAGGGATTCTGACACCACAGTCTCATCTTCATCAAAATCAGAGACCCAATCTTCAATTATTGGAGCATCTGAAGTTTTCTTTACTTCCTTAGAGACATTTTCACTAGCACTCTTAGTTACCTTAACACCATATCCTTCAAATTCAGGTTCTTTAAATTTCTCAATTCTTGAACTTGATAAATCAACACTGGGAGGTGCAAACAAGCCTGTAAGTTGAGGGGAACAGTATTATATCCTAAACCCTTCTTATTATTACCAACTAGTTGATTTCCAATCATTTGATCCAGACTTTTAGAGGCATTTTCATAGTTATCAATTTTAAACTGATTTTTCTCTTTTCCTTTCTTAAGTCTTTCTACCTGTTTCTCAAGACCATTAATATCTGAGTCTTTGTAAGAAGCATCTCTTTTAAAAACAACAATCTAATCATTAAGCATACTTTCATTATTCTTATAAAAGAACAGTCGTTCTTCTACAGAAGCTAACCCTATTTTATAATTAGATAAATCAGATTCAGACTTTCTAAGCTCAACTCTTAACTTATCATACTGAGTTTTAAGATCTTCATAATTTTTAAGACAAGTTTTAGAGCAAGTTTTGTTATTTTGTACCTCAGAATCAGAAAAAGCCATAAGTGCAAAGTTGGTAGAAGCCTCCTCTTGTGGCATGTAAATCCAATCAAATCCAGTACCATCTATAGCTAACATAGTTTTGGGAGAAGCTTCTTCCACATTCACTGTCAATCCATTTCATCCAGATCATCCTCATGGATTTGCTCTAGGTCTTCATGAACAACTTGAGACCCATTAGGTTGAGTGGCCAGATAAGCATATACAATGGCATCACTTAGACAAGCAGTACTATTATTAGTACTAATGGGAGAACTACCAGTACTAACATGAACATTAGCAATATTATCATCATTTGTACTGCTATGACCTGAGACAAAGGCCAAATTCTGAGAGACTGAGTTTGAGCTAGAGGTTATACTCCTTTTGACTTCTGGTTCAACAATCTTAAAGTTATTGTAAAGATCATCAAAACTTATTGAACCCAGATCTGATTTGTTCCTCCAAACCACAACATGCATACCCCATTCAGTAGGAAGACTTCTTAAGAATTTAAGGTTCAGTTCTTCTGGGGTGATGTTTTCACCTAAGATAGTTAACTGGCTCACAATTTTCTGAAGCCTGTTAAAGATAGAGTCAAGTGACTCTGAGCTAGAAGCACTGAAGGTTTCATACATCTGCTTTAAGAGTGTCTTTTGAGTCTTTTTGGTGGCTTCATTACCACCAAATCTTGCTTCTATGGCCTCAAATAAAGACTTGGCATCCTTGTGTTTATTGAAAGTAAGCAGATGCTCACTTGGAAGTGTCATCATCAGAATGCTTCGGGCTTTTAGATCATTCTTCTTTAGGATCTTCTCTTCTATAGTAACAACACCAGGTATTGTTGTAGTAGATGTACCATCTGCCTCTCTAGTGGTTTGAGCTACTGGCTTGAAAGAGTTTCCTTCCTCTATAATCTCCCAGAGAGAATAGTCTTGAAGTTGAATGTATGATTCTATCCTGAGTCTCCATGTGTCATATTCACCTTGCTTGAGAAGTGGCAGTTTTGCAAGAGAATTGTTTTGTTCAAGATCCATGGTTTTTGATCTAGGGAATGAACACAGAAATGGATCTAGTTTTGCTTCTTCTAAATCAAGGTTTCAGAACACCCGCTCTGATACCACTTGATGGTTCCAATTAAATGGATCTTTTGTTCTGTTTAGATAAATCTAAACAACTAGATTAGAAACCTTGTGGTGTATATATAAAGACTATGCGGAATTAACCTTTATATACTCAGAAGAAACAATCAAACAATGAACACAGAACTTTCACTTATATTGAACAAATCACAAAACAACTATATGTTTTGCCTAACAACTAATCTATGAATATTGATCTGCTTCTATTATCTATCAATGATATATCCTAACTATGCCGTAAGGGTTCCTTTTATACACCAAGGAAAAACCCTAATAGGCTTACAAAACGCGTTAACAGATCATGCATATCTATTCCTAATATAACTCATGCATATCTCATAAGCAGTACTAACTATATAACTAACAGTACTAACTATATGCTGACAGTACTAACATTGTACTAGCAGTACTAACTATAACTAACAGTACTAAGTTCTTTAACTAACGGTACTAAGTTCTTCAGCAGCATATCTTGTAGAAGCTCTTTAATTCCCAACAATCCTCCCCTAAACTTATGATTTACCTTCAAATCTTAAGTTTCTTGAATTAAAGCTTTTTGATTTTGAGAGGATTCTTTCAAACACTTTAGCTTCCTTGCTTATTGGTTTTTACAAAAATCTTCATATTCTTTTGCTGAAAAATCACACTAACTCTGTTCTGCAATCTGAGATTTGATAAACTTTATAAGCTCAGATGCCATATCACTTTCTTCTTCTGCTTCAATCTTCAAGTTGATCATCTTCTTCAAGATTTCCTTCTTCAGTGGATACTTCTTGTCTACTAGCATGTTAATCTGAATTGAAGTACCATCTAAGAATAAAGAATGAACACCACTGTATTCATGTAGTTTCCACCTCAGCAACTCCCAATAGTGTTGGTTCAACCATATGTCATCTTCTTCATTTGGATCAAACATCATTTTCAGATCTCCCCATAAATCTAAATCATGACCTTCAATTGAACGATGTTTATATCTTTCTTGAACCAAACTGTAGAGTTGAAATAAATCTTGTCTGTCAAGTCTTCTTAACAATGCTTGAAAATCTCCATGAAAACTTGAAGTTCCATCAGCTCTTGTAATCTTGCAAACTTCAGAATCTTTTGCTTCTGTCATTCCCAGCAAAATATATTCCCAATTTACAATATTATGTTTGTTGCAAGACTCCAAAGTTGTCATTTTGATGAATTAATTAACAATCTGGAATTTTGTAAGAAGTGTAAAAGAGTTTATATTCACTGTCTATAAAAGATTTGAGCTTATCATGAAATCTTTAAAACAAAACTATCTCAACGGCTCTTTTGTTGTGGCTCAAACAGTACTAACAGTCACTTAGCAGTACTAAGTTTGAACTAGCAGTACTAACTGATTAGTTTAGTACTCGCAGTTGTAATTTTGAGCAATAGAACTGTTTAACACCAAGAATATCATGAAGTTTGTCATACTCCTCTAATGAATCATCTTTCTACTATCCTCTAATGAATCATCTTTCTACTATCCTCCCCTGTTTAACAGAATCTTCTAAAATCAAATACTCTCTTGTTGTAGAACTGGAGCTTGTTTTCCTATCTTCTGACTTTCTTTATCAAACAGTGTTAGAGTCTGAGTATGAGTCTTCTTAAAAACATCTTCCAAAATAGTAACATTCTTAATCAATTGGGTACATAAATTCATCAATTCTATAAGTTATAGACTGTCCTCTCCTCTTTCAAGAGTATAACTTCTTGAGAGATGTGGATCATTGAACTTAGAGTTTTTGGCAAACTACCAGCCATAAACGGATTTGATTATTCTTTACCAGTTGTCGTTTGCCCTGGAATAGTCAATGCTTTATTGCAAAACATGGTGCATTGATAACCATATAGTTTTTAGCAAACTCCCGTTTACGTGTTGCCTAAGTAGCGTTTAGACACACATTGCCCGAATATCAAGAACTGTTTAATACATCTTAACCGCTAAGGCTGGTTAAGTGAGCGCGAGTGAATAAATAGATCTATTAGGACTAATTATCCCTATCCGGGTAAGAAGCACTTACTAGTCCGAGTTTGCCAAGGACTAACGGATATATGTCATGTCGAAACTAGTTAGGTGGTCTTTGGTCGGACACCTGAAGGGCAAGCCTTTATAGCACTGTACATGCTATCTTTCAGTATTAGCTTCAGTGTCATGAGCTTAGTGCAACGTAAATGCCTCTTTATGTGAAGTTGTATCTCCTATAACTGTCGCATACGTTTTGATAATCTTGTGGTCCACATTAATTACGTTTGAACTAAACCTATGAATTCACCAACTTTATGTTGACGTTTTAAGCATGTTTTTCTCAGGTGCTTAGCATGGATGTTGTTGCTTGACTTATGTGAAGTCTATTTGCCCGGAACCAGTTTTACCAAAAATTTATCGTATGCTTCTCAAATTACCTTTTGTTAAACTTATTTAAGCTTCCGCATTTTAACGATTTTATCTTTTAAATTTGATCGATGTAAAACTTATTAATATTTTGAATTTATGCAACGGTGTTTATTTTTCAAACGTACCCTTAGAGGTCGTTCTTTATGCTTTGTACTTGAGATATTCAGTGACGTCACGCCCCCGGACACTAAATCGGACGGGACCCTATTTGGGGGTGTGACAGATTGGTATCAGAGCCAGGTTATAGAGAACCAGGTAGTATAAACTAGGTCTGGTCTATAACCAGTATGTGATCCTAGTGATTTATACAGCGCCTTAACGTGATTTTAAATATATGTAAATTGATGTAATGTACTAGTAATTACATACTAATAGTATAACTAATATTACTATAATTATATTGCATTCTTTTCGCGGTACTTCATCCGATGGTTTATTCATTCACTCATTCATCTATGCATTCAATTACCCATTCATTCATTCGTTCATTTACCCATTTGATCATTCTTTTTCCGCATCATGCATGGTTGGTATAAAAGGACATTTTTGAGTTTTTTTTTTTAATTATAAAAAAAAAAAAACCTTTTTTTTGTTTTTTTATTTTTTGGGCCTTTTTGTTGCCCAAAAAAAGGGACATGGCTATCTCTGTTATACAGTTTCATCAGATTCGTCTGAGGAGAGTGTGGGGACGTCTACTGAACGAGTTATCTTGTTTGGTACTATCCCTACCACTATCCCTGACACTACACTTTCCGTGATTCCACCTACTACCCATATTGATACCACACCGATACCTATTGTTTCACCCACTATACCACCATCACCTGATTATACACCCGCATCACCTGATTATTCACCCGCATCTGATACGGAGTTTGATCCATCCGAGGATCCGTCATCAGATCATATACCACCACTACCAGCTACTTCACCATTTCTTTCATCGACCGATGATTCTTCAGACAGTGATATACCTGATACACCACCATCACCTACCCATGGTACACCATTCACTGAGACTACCCTTTCTATACCAGAGATTCACCTGTTGCATCTGGTGCACTTCGACGTCGAGTCATGGTTCTTGCACCCTGGGCAAACCTATCCTCTATGGTCGAATGAGAAATGTCCCCACCGCTACCATCTTAATGGGCCGGTACACATGATGACTGCGAGGAAGAGGGTTGGACCGTTACCTACTCATCGTCTTGCTGTGAGACATTCAGTTGATTACTCTTCTTCAGATCATTTTTCTTTGGATGATTCTTCGAGGGATTCATCATCGAGTTCATCATCAGAGACTTCTTTGGATTCTTCTTTTCTGCGGATGCCTTTAAATCTATTTTTGCATCTAGTATGTTCATCTTTGGAACATTGGAGCAAAGCTTACTTTTCTGGTATGTGTACTCATTCAAGTTTAATAAACTCAATTGAATATTTAATGCTTATGTGTAGTTTTCTAATGCTTAGCAACTTTACACATTATATGTCACACCCCCAAATTCACTGCAGCGGAAGACTGGATTTGGGATTGTGACTTCATGACGTGAAGAGGACTTGATACGAGAGATAGACCTCTACATGCCAATATACCAATGCAGACTCCATATATTCCGTAATATAGAACACCTGAGAAAAACATTGCTAAAGTGTCAACATAAAGTTGGTGAGTTCATAGGTTTAGTTGTATGATAAAAATGATGAACCACAAGATTTATAACCCTAGCAAGAAATATAGCAATCCTATATATCACAATGAAAAGTATTTACTATTGTCTAAGCTCATGACACTGAAGCGTTAACATATATCATTATCGATAAGCCCGTGCAGATGTTCAACCCGCAACATCCGTATTTGACTCAAATGAAACTGTGTTTGCTTGACTAATGTTAGTCCAAGACAAACAGGGATCGTCAATCCCGATAGATCTATCCATAACATTCGCGCTCCCTCAACCGGTCATCCGGTCAAGAAATTGACAGTTCATGATAAAGTGGGCAATATAGTAAGTTGGGTTGTATAGGAACTTATACCCAAATAGTAAATCAGTAAATGTACTTGTGTTCAATTATTTAGAAATAAGAAATGTTCTCACCCCAAAAGATGATTTAAAACAATAAAGTAGGGGCTATGAAAACTCACCCTGTCGGTTAATCGTCGAAGATTGGAAACGGATTTAAGGCACGTCAAATAGCGACTCAACCAAACACCTAAGTAATTATAACAATTACTGAGTTTACAATCTAAGACTAATGTATGCAGTAAATTATGGAATTGGTCAAAAGGTATGGTCGCTTAGGAGTTAACGTTTTATGTTTTCAAAGCGTTGATTAAACCGTTGACCTTAGTGACATTTTTACAATTATAAGCATCTATACCGGATCTGTTAACAGTATTATGTGTCGCACTCATATTCACAAGTTTATGCCTAAGAAGTATATGAACATCATTTGTATATTTTTATCGCGTTTATTATTTTTTTGGTAGTCGTTAGCTAATTTGTTGTAGTTATCAAATTTATATATGACGGTTCGCCCAACTCGTTTAAGTTTCTTTTCCTTGAGAATACATTTATTTTAACACTTTACTTTCTCGAATAATAATACACGACTTTTATATTTTTAAATTCTTTTATTTTTAAAATCTTTCACGTAAAAAAAAGAACGAATAAGCTTTTAAATATTTTTAGCATCGAGCATTTATATTAACCGCGT
>BQNB010179518.1:0-12765 GCA_026074375.1 Tanacetum coccineum | reverse complement strand
TGAGCTTTTAAGAAAAACAAAACGGTTTAACACAATTTGACACAAGGCTTGATCAATTAAGTATTAATTAATAAGTTAATACGTAAAAGAGAAAAATGGTTGGAAAGTAAATAACTAATCATTTGGAACTAGTCAAAGAAGTTCCCATGTAACCCAACTCACATCCATATTCAGTTTGTTTAGTCTATAATATATGTTGATCATTTACAAAAATAAAGTTTAGATAATTTTAGGATATCCATAACTATAATAAAATCTCAAATCTTTTCCATTATAATGCAAATTAAACACTGTGATTATAATACGCCTTGGAATTAGTCAAGAGGTCATCAAAATCCTTTTCCACATCCCAATTTACTCGGAGGGTTAGTTCATGAACGTACCTATAAAAACAAATCACCATTATAAAACGAGGATATATCTCATAAACTATACCATGTATAATACGTCTAGGACAAAGGGAAAGAGAGTTGGAGGGTGGCGACATAATTAAGCTGAGTTTGAGTTAAGTGCTAAGTTAAATCTGTTTCATGTTCAAAAAGCAATTGTTTCAGGATTCGATTCTGGTTTCACTGCATATAAGGATCGAGGTTGAGTCACATTGGTACCATTCGATGTTTATATCAGAGCTCGCGGTACTGCGTGTTCTTATGAAGTTCGTTTCGGGCTAACGTTTGGTTTCGTTAGTGGGAGGTTGGAGATCGTAATTGTGTTTGAGTCGTGAATGGTTCATCGGGTTTCCGTTTTCTTGTTCTCCTTATTGATTTATCATTAACCTTAAAAGTAATTCTTGAGCCATAACTGAATATAAATCAGATTCCACACATAAGTATTATATTAATCTATTCTTTTGTTAATGTTTATTATTCTAGGGTTAAACTAAAAAAAATATCATGAACCTGATCTAGAGCATCATACCAAATATTATATATATAATCATGATTATGATCTTTTGCCTTTAAAAGACAATAACCTTCATTTGAATAAAATGATCATAAGGTTAAAGAAAAATTGAATTGAAGGGGCAATAAAATACGCGTTGTTATATGATTGGGGGGGGTGGAAAGGGCGAGGCCATTACATGGTCTTTTCAATAACGTACAGATTCGTAAATACACTGTTTAGCTTCTTATATAGTTTCAATTAGTGTTTCTCTTCATTTGGAGTTTTAGAAGTAACAACTACAACTGTTTATAGAAAACACTTGACATGTGGCGAAGTTTAAAAGTTAGTCACTAATACAAATCATATGTTAATTATAAATAGTAATATGTTAAAGACAAAACCATGCAGACGTGATTATTTTGTTCATTGTAGATAACTTGAGAGTGTAAATTAGAAATGATGTGAGCTAGTAACAATAAATACGGATGGACTATTTTAGTTCTAGACCAATGATAAAACCACATGTTTATTTAGTTCGTTGATTGAATCTATGTAAATGATCAATCTGATGATGGAAAATAATTTTCATACTTATTTAGTCATAGGTAGATGGCTAAGGTACGAATATATCAAAACCTCCATCTTAATTAGCATTATTTGTTCATAAACATAAATTATACAATTACTTTCACATCTTCAATTCCTATTATTATGATCCATTAGTTCTTTCGTTGGCGTTGCTCGATAGTCGTTTGCTTCTTTGTTCATAAAAATATTTAATCCATCTTTTTGAGAATTCTTTGTTCGTAAACTATTATACTCGACAAAACCATACTATTCATGTGACTATTCGTTTCGCCCTTGCATTTATGTCTACTTCTTTTGGCTATTATTACACTTTATTGGTTCTTCCGTTACATTGATTATTGGTGCAATGATTCTATCTTTCTCATTAGTTGATCTTCATACGTATTGTATTTGATATGTGCTTATTTGGTCAGTTGTACTCTTTGTTGGCAGTTTCATTTGCTTTCTTTATCGGTACAAATATTATATCCTCTCTTTTAAGGATTCTTATGACATTCGATTCGTATCTATTTGCACTTTTGAGATCCTTATATATATGTTTCCCTAGCCTTTAATTCGTTATTCGTTTGCTACTTATTTGATAATTTGATTGAAGCATTACTCGTTTGACACATGCTTCATTTGACATTGCCATGATATGAATTTATCCATTTTGTTTAGACATGATCTTCTTTGGACATAATATGTTTCATTTCGATATGCTATATGAACCTTTTCTTTTGTTCTAAGCCCCTAGCTAACTACCGCGGAGGTACCATGGCCGCGTCATAGAGGCACCAATGGCGTGACACTATCTGCGGCGGTGTGATCAGTCCACGGCTTTCCCTTTCATTTTTGTGCTCTATTGATGCACTTGTCCATAAATGATTTGATTTTTAGGGAGCGTATGAATGCATCCTAGGTACTATCGAATTTAGTTCTCGTGATTGGTGACTTGGATCATTGTGGTGCCAACACCCTATTCATATTTTGTAGGGAACACTGGAGTCTGCACTCCCATGTACAATTTGATAAGATATGATATGATACGAAGAATGTTGGTTATTTAGTCCTAAAGCATGTGGCATGCTTTAGACTTTTGTTTTCGAGATCGTGGGGCCATTTCTTATATGCTTTGTTTGGACTACTTATTCAATTCAGTATGATGAAATATAGAAATCTCTGATTCCCTTTTTGTTTTACTACATATGTTTGATCTATCTGTTTTGTTTGGCTATCTGTTTCGTTTGGCTATCTATTTTGTTTGGCTATCTGTTTCGTTTGACTATATATTTCTTTTGGCTACCTATTTCGTTTGGCTACCTGTTTTCTTCAGCTTCTAATGATATATAGTGGGTATGGTGCTTAAATTAACTACATACCTTTTGCCTATAAAAACGAGCCTAAATGACCAAAAACGGACATAAAATGCCAAATATATGTTTGTGTTGCTATTTGTGTTGTGCAGGAACGTATATTCAGAAAAAGGACAAAAACGAAGCCAAAACCGACAAAACCAAGCACAAAAATTGAAAGAGCGTGAAAAGTCAAAAAGTCAAAATCAACCAAAAAGTCAACCAAGTCCAAGTCAAAAGTCAAAGATGAAGCCGATATCGAAGAAATGTTAAATGAGCCAACCCGTACCCATTTAATGGGTCAAGTCAGCCCATTAAAACATTATGAAGGCCAAATAAGTCCAAAAAAACCCTAAAAAATCCTAAACCCCGGCCAAAACAAAGCCCAAACCACACTTAACAACCCTACCATCAAGGCTGTTAAAATCCTTTTACACCATTAGTACTATTGCGAACCTTTGCACCATTAGTCCTTAGACCCTTGCACCGTTAGTCCAAAAGGACTAACGACGTAAACACTTAACGAAAATAGGGGATTAACCCTGTTATCTTCAAGCCTTATCCCAAATTTCCCGCCACTACTATTCATACGTCTTCCTCACCTCGACCTCTGCACCATCAAACAAAACCATCACTTTCCCATCCAACGCCTACCATCACATGACCAATAACCACCTTGGTGGAAAATCCCTTTAACACAATTCGTCTAAAGAAGCTAGACAAAGATTCTATGGCTATGACGATAGAACTTGTGGCCAAGTAATCTGGATGGCTGGATGAATTTTCAACTCCTCTCACATAACAAACACTACTACAAAACCCTCTCACTAAAGAAGCACACCTGGAAGACCAAAGACTTGAAGAATTCTACTATAAATAGGGACTCTTGTAAGCCCTTTGGGGCATCTAGTTTTCTTTTCAGCTTATAATTTAAGTCTTTTAAGCTTATTGTACTGTTTTTTAGCCTTGTACTGTTTTATTAAGTTTAATGAAAATTAAGTTTTTATGTTAAAATCTTTTTTTTATGATTAATGCACTTTATGTTTTAAAAACGTTTTATAAGCTCTCTTAAGCTGTTTTACTTTTAACTTAAGCTGTACACTTAAGCACTATAAGTTTTTTAATAACTTATAGTGTTGAAGTCATTTTTACCAAAAATCACTTAAAAAGCTAATTTGGAAGATAAGCCAAAAAGGGAAGGTCTTATAGGTTTTTATGATTAATGCACTTTATGTTTTAAAAACGTTTTATAAGCTCTCTTAAGCTGTTTTACTTTTAACTTAAGCTGTACACTTTGCATTTTGTCTTTTCAAAAACAAAAACTCAGCAGCTAATGAGTGTCACAGCCATTTTCCATAAGCTTTTTCATAAGCTTATTTGGTATTTCAAACCCTTTTCTTGATAATTTAGATAGCTTGTTGGACATGCTTTCACAGTGGTATAAGCCTTTTAAGCAATAAGGATTTCATTAAGAAAGCTTAAAAAAAATACGCTCAAAAAGTTCCCTATAGGTTGTTGTGTTCGTCATTTTGGGCCAAAAAGCTTATTGCTTTTCTGATCTTATTGGCTTATTGGACTGCTTATTTATGTTAGTCCTGTTATTAGGTTATATTTGAGGACCTTTAGCTTAAAATAGTTTTAGGTTAAGCTTATTAAGCATTTTAGCATTTAGTTTAAGGAATTTAAGTTTAAAAGCCGATTACGTGATCGGTCTTTTAGGCTTGTTTAGCTTATTTGTTTTTGCCTTAATTTTTGAATGCCTTATGCTATTTAGGAGTAAGGTGTTTAAGAGCTGTCATAAGCTCATTTGTTTTTTTTAAGCTTATTTGGATTGTAAAAAAATGCTTAACAGTTAGCCCTCTTAAGTCTAAGTGAAAAAAGCTAAGTCTTTTAAACCTTTGAGGTTATTTTGTGTGCTTATTTTGGGTTTTTATAAAAAGTCATTTTACAAAAATTGCTTATTTTTAGGTCCTTAAGCTTTTTCAAAAAGAAATTTTCAAAATAATAACATTGGGATGAAGTGTGAAGTCCGATGTGAGCAAGGCCTCGAACCTAAAGACCTCTCCCTCACTTTAACCTACGTTTTAACACACATCTCAGCTACCAAACATGCCCTTAGGTCTTTTGTTTTTTCGTTAACTTGCAATCCATATTAAATATTAACCACATTTGGCCTTTTAAGGCTATAAGCCCTTTTTGGCCTTATTTACACTTATTTCATTAAGCTATTAAGGTCCATTTTATTTTTCCTAGGTTCATCACTGTCCAAAAGAACTTTCATAAGTTTTTTCAGAATTTTCAATTTAGTTTTAGTATTTTATTTTAAATTTTTTTTATTAAAACTATTTTTAATTCATAATAAAAAATATAAAAGTCAAAAAATTATAATTCTTTTTTTTTAAATTTTCTTTTATCATTTAGGATTGTTAAAAATTTATTTTTCCTTCATAGGGTTAAATTTGTAGAATTTGGTTTTTAAAAAAAGGGGATTTGGTCCCGTTATTGTTTTTCTTCGTTTTTTTATTTTAATTGCTTTCGTTTTTAGTTTGCCTTTTCTTGTTTTTGCATTTTATTTGTAGAAATAGAATCCAAATCATATATTGACCATTTAAACGCGCGATCACGAACTTAAACTCGATTCTCCATTCACGCCTCGTCGGGACACGACCCGAGAAGGTTTTTTAGGGTTTTACTTTGGTCAAAAGTAATAACTCTTTTAAAAAGCCTCTTGGAATTCTTATCATTGATTTTTTGAGATAATTCTTATTGTTATATATTTATATTTATATTATATAATCTTTAAAAATCTGGACCAATAGATAACTTTTGTTACCCAGTTATGGTGATTCTATTTCATTTACTTATGCATACTTGATCTATCTGTTTTGTTTATATCTGTTCACTAAGCTTTTTAGCTCAGCCGCAATTCTTTTCCTCGCAGCAAGTAACCAGGGAAAGTTGGGATACGAGTGAAGAGTGCATAGGAGCTCATATTGGATCATTTTGATGGACTAGCACACCACATCTACACTATAAGTTGTTTAGAAGTTGGCTTTTGGATCCATTGCCATCATAGAAGACCTTTATGTTATAGACTTTGTATTTACTTAGTAATTGGTAAATTTATGTCAACCCATTTTATTAGTAAAGTCTTTCGCTTGCATATGTTTTGGTTCCGTAAGTGTGACATTCGGGCCAGTTTCAGGGCGGGGTGTTACAATTATGGTAATAGAGCTATTGGCTCCGACCTGTAGTATCTAAGTTATGACCTGTGAGTATTGACACTAGGTTTTGACATTCTAGTAAATAAGTTATGATCTTTGAGGATATGCAACTAGTTTTCAATCCAAAAAAAAACTTAAGTTTGATCGTGAGGATTTGGGTTAAACTATCTGTTAGATATCCGATTTTCGTTCATTTCGTTATGCACTTGATTCAGAGTTCACGCTTTAATTGAGTCTCTTTGAAGTTCATTTATTTTCATACACGAAGAAATATGTCAGAGTGCGCAGCGAAAGCATAGTGATCAGCTAAGGTTAGATTACCTTGAAATCATGTTGTATTAGTTTTCTTATAAATATTAGATCTTTTCTTTTTATCAGGATATCTTTGAGTTTTAATAATAAAGCTTCTGCTTTATTCTGACGTTTTTTGCTAAGCATACTCTAATGACCGGTATTCCGTTTGAAGTCAACTTGTTTGGAGTTTGTCCTGCTTATCGGTATTCTTTAATCAATGAAGTTGGAAGAATTGTTTCTGTATTCATTGGAATCAACCAGATTCAATTTGTTTTTCTGGTATTCATAGGAATCCACAGTTAATTTGTTTCTGGTATATACATTGGATTCAACAGATTCAATTCGTTATCTTGTTTTTTATCCACAATTATTATTGCGTAGGTCGACTAACTTTCGCGAACGTATAATATGATGTTTTGTTAATTGTTATTAAAGTGCTATAGATTGTCGTGATGGAGATTTGTAGATAGTCATCTAAGAGTGTTGTGCTCATTCAACAAAAGCAACGTGAATCGTAGCTAGTAGGCTTCCTAATTTGCCTCGTCTAAAGAATTAGTTTGAAGATAATATTGTTTCAAAGTTGTTCGTCAATTCAGTAGTCAAGCTCATTTTGTCATCTCTAAGCACGTCAAATTTTTCATGAG
Source organism: Tanacetum coccineum (assembly GCA_026074375.1). Classification (NCBI taxonomy): domain Eukaryota; kingdom Viridiplantae; phylum Streptophyta; class Magnoliopsida; order Asterales; family Asteraceae; genus Tanacetum; species Tanacetum coccineum. Next base: position 5,796 of record BQNB010179518.1, on the reverse strand, counting down.
TTAATACAGTTAACAAAAGTATTAAAAGTACTCATACCAATAACAAGTTACATGCATATCTTTTGAGACTTCCGCGTGTACTTGTCATAGCATTAAGAGTAACCACGCGGAAGAAGACTATCTACGACTCTATTGAAGTGTTATGTCGCTCTTAATGAGAGCCAATTTTTGAGATGAAGCGTCCTACATGAGAAAAAATTCTCGTTTGTAAGATCTTGCTTAAATTTCGCGGTCAAATTTTTTTGGGAGAGTAGATCTATAACCCCCTAGAAATTTAAATATTCTAGTAATATATACACACCCGTTATTATAATTAAAATAATAACTGAACGTTCACATCTTTTCGTGGGTTGCTATGTACTACTTTATGATTCGATCTAAATTTTGAGGACGAAATTATTTTTTAAGGGTGGTAGAATTATAATACCCCAAAAATAATATCAGCATAATGATATTATTATTATTATTAATAAGTATATTAATGGCTAGCATGTCAATTTTAACCTTTAGTATGTGACGTTTTTTATATCATATATATATCATTCATAACTAAAATTTGAGTTTGTGCACTAGGTTTGAATTTGAATTAATGAGCTTTTAAGAAAAACAAACAGTTTAACACAATTTGACACAAGGCTTGATCAATTAAGTATAAATTAATAAGTTAATACATAAAAGGGAAAAACGGTTGGAAAGTAAATAATTAATCATTTGGAACTATTCAAAGACGTTCCCATGTAACCCAACTCACATCCATATTCAGTTTGTTTACTCTATAATACATGTTGATCATTTACAAAAATAAAGTTAAGATAATTTTTGGATGTCTATAACTATAATAAAATCTCAAATCTTTTCCATTATAATGCAAATTAAACACTGTGATTATAATATGCCTTGGAATTAGTCAAGAGGTCATCAAAATCCTTTTCCACATCCTAATTTACTCGAAGGGTTAGTTCATGAACGTACCTATAAAAACAACTCACCATTATAAAACAAGGATATATCTCATAAAATACACCATGTATAATACGTCTAGGACAAAGGGAAAGAGAGTTGGAGGGTGGCGACATAATTAAGCTGAGTTCGAGTTAAGTGCCGGGTTAAGTACGTGTTCATGTTCAAAAAGAATTGTATCGGTTCGATTCTTGGTTTCACTGATTATAAGGATCGGAGTTGAGGTCACATTGGTACCATTCGAGTTGTATTAGGTCGCGGTATACGTGTTCATATTGAAGTTCGTTTCGGGCTAACGTTTGGTTTTGTTAGTGGGAGGTTGGAGATCGTAATTATGTTTGAGTCGTGAATGGTTCATCGGGTTTCCATTTTCTTGTTCTCCTTATCGATTTATCATTAACCTTAAAGGTAATTCTTGAGCCATAACTAAATAGTATCAGATTCCACACATAAGTATTATGCTAATCTATTCTTTTGTTAATGTTTATTATTCTAAGGTTAAACTAAAAAAAATATCATGAACCTGATCTAGAGCATCATACCAAATATTATATATATAATCATGATTATGATCTTTTGCCTTTAAAAGACAATAACCTTCATTTGAATAAAATGATCATAAGAAAATGAATTGAATGGGCTATATACGGGTTTGGTTATATGATTTGTTAAAAGGGGCGAGGCCATTACATGGTCTTTTCAATAACGTACAGATTCGTAAATACACTTTTTAGCTTATTATATAGTTTCAATTAGTGTTTCTCTTCATTTGGAGTTTTAGAAGTAACAACTACAACTGTTTAAAAAAAACACTTGACATGTGGCGAAGTATAAAAGTTAGTCACTAATACAAATCATATGTTAATTAGAAATACTAATATGTTAAAGACAAAACCATGCAGACGTGATTATTTTGTTCATTATAGATAACTTGAGAGTGTAAATTAGAAATGACGTGAGCTAGTAACAATAAATACGGATGGACTATTTTAGTTCTAGACCAATGATAAAACCACATGTTTATTTATTCGTTGATTGATCTATGTAGATGATCATCTGATGATGGAAAAATAATTTCAGACTTAGTTTAGTCATGATAGATGGCTAAGGTACGAATATATCTACTCTCTCTTAATTAAGCATTATTTGTTCATAACATATTTGTACAATTACTCTCACATCTTCAATTCCTATTATTATGATCCATTGGTTCTTTCGTTGTCGTTGCTCGATAGTCGTTTGCTTCTTTGTTCATAAAAATATTTAATCCCTCCTTTTGAGAATGCTTTGTTCGTAAAATATTATACTCGACAAAACCTCTTTACTATTCTTGTGGCTATTCGTTTCGCCCTTGCATTTATTTCTACTTCTTTTGGCTATTATTACACTTTATTGGTTCTTCCGTTACATTGATTATTGGTGCAATGATTCTATCTTTCTCATTAGTTGATCTTGATACGTATTGTATTTGATATGTGCTTATTTGGTCAGTTGTACTCTTTGTTGGCAGTTTCAATTGCTTTCTTTATCGGTACAGATATTCTATCCTCTCTTTTAAGGATTCTTATGATATTCGATTCATATCTATTTGCACTTTTGAGATCCATATATATATGTTTCCCTAGCCTTTGATTCGTTATTCGTTTGCTACCTATTTGATAATTTGATTGAAGCGTTACTCATTTGACACATACTTCATTTGACATTGCCATGATATGAATTTATCCGTTTTGTTTAGACATTATATTCTTTGGACATAATATGTTTCATTTCGATATGCTATATGAACCCTTTATTTGGTTCCAATTCCCGAGCTAACTAGCCATGGAGGTACCATGGCCGCGTCATTAAGGCACCAATAGCGTGACACTATCTGTGATGGTGTGATCAGTCCACGGCATTCCCTTTCGTTTTGTGTGCTCTATTATGCACTTGGCCATATATGATTTAATTTTTAGGGAGCGTATGGATGCATCCTAGGTACTTCGTTTAGTTTAGTTTTGGTGAATGGATCAGTGTGGTGCCAACACCCCATTTCACATTTTGTAGGGTACATCTGGAGTCTGCAGCTCCCATGTACAATTTGATATGATATGATACGATGTATGTTGGATTATTTAGTCTAAGCGTGTGGCATGCTTTAGACTTTTGTTTCGAGCTCGTGGGGCATTTCTATATGTTTTGTTTGGCTACTTATTCATTCAGTTCTGATGATATATGAAATCTCTGATTCCCTTTTTGTTTACTACACATGTTTGATCTATATGTTTCCTTTTGGCTATCTGTTTCGTTTGGCTATCTGTTTCCTTTGGCTATCTGTTTCGTTTGGCTATCTGTTTCGTTTGGCTTCCTATTTCGTTTGGCTACCTATTTCGTTCAGCTCTTATGATATATGAGATCTTTGTTACCCAGGTTATGGTGATTCTATTTCATTTGCTTATGCATTCGTTTGGCTATATGTTTCCTTTGGCTATCTGTTTCGTTTGGCTATCTGTTTCGTTTGGCTTCCTATTTCGTTTGGCTACCTATTTTGTTCAGCTCTTATGATATATGAGATCTTTGTTACCCAGGTTATTGTGATTCTATTTCATTTGCTTATGCATACTTGATCCATCTATTTTGTTTATATTTGTTCACTGAGCTTTTTAGCTCAGCCGCATTTCTTTTCCTCATGACAGGTAACCAGGGAAAGTTAGGATACGAGTGAAGAGTGCATAGGAGCTCATATTGGATCATTTTGATGGACTAGCACACCACATCTACACTATAAGTTGTTTAGAAGTTGGGTTTTGGATCCATTGCCATCATAGAAGATCTTTATGTTATAGACTTTGTATTTACTTAGTAATTGGTAAATTTATGTCAACCCATTTTATTAGTAAAGTCTTCCGCTTGCATATGTTTTGGTTCCGTAAGTGTGACATTCGGGCCCGTTTCAGGGTGGGGTGTTACACAAAATATTTTGTGTCAATCAATTAGTATACATTCCGTTTTCATATGCTATTAAGTTTTAACATTGTAAACCCTTTCTAAAATACATTCAGTTTTTCATTCAAATATGCCACTTGAATATGTCAAAGTTGCTACAAACATTTAATGTTTAAAACATTTGGTGCAATCAATCAGTTTTTATATGCGATTAAGTTTTGACAGTGTGATTAAGTTTTGACATTATAAACCCTTCCTAAAATACATTAAATTTTCACATCCAGTTTTCACTTTCAAAATTTGAATTATAAAATTACCAATAAAAAATAAATTATATAATTCAATTTATATTTTGCACACACGCACAAATATTACGTATGTCCAACTTCCATTAGTACCACTAATGTCAAAATGACATGGCACATGCGAGTCTAAAACTACTTATTTATTACATTACCATTTTTTTAATATTATTAACATCACTTATTGCTAAAGCAATAACAATAGCAATTATTCACCAAGTTAATTCATACGGAGTATAAGTTCTCAATACTTTATCAGAATAACATGAATGAATGCTAATTAAGAAAGAATAATCATTCAATTTACAAAAACCTTACAACAACAATTTATATAAAGAAATGTATATAAACTTTACAACAAAACTTAGAAAATAAACTTTAAAAAATACAATATTTCGGACACCATAACGAAAATTGCATCGGCGACTGAATATTCCGGCTATGGCGGATGATGAGCGGAAAAGGTACCAAGAATGTGATCACAACTTGGATCTACAAAAACAACGTATGAAAACACAATATTATGAGTGGGATGAAGCTGTAATAGATGTAAAGACGTATTAATAAATTGAAATGGTTACATCATAAGTTACTAAAACACTATGGTTTATAGAGTTTCTAGAACATAATAACAAAACATAAAGCATAAACAAAAAGAATCGCATTATATATGAGTTTCATGAATAGTTGCTTCATGAAGATGTAAAACCAACCTCAACGTCATTCTGCGAATCCATGAGAGCAAACCGAATGAAATGATGAATAAATAACCAAAAGAATCGCATTATATAGGGTATGAAAAAACCCTTGTGACAATCAATTAGTGTCAATCAAACAATTATACCTATTATAGTTATCAATTAGAGTGTAATAATAATTAATAGTGTAATCATAATTAATAGTGTATTAATATTTTTGAAAATGTAGTATATATGCGTTTCAAAATGTAGAATACGTATCTTATAGTCGTTTCAAAGCATTAATTTTTAAGTTTTATCGAAAGTTTGAGCGCAAACAATGCTTTATATACTAAAATATATAATATAGATGACAACAAACTTATCCCACGAGAAATGAAAAAGAAGACCAAGTTGATGGGTTTTCTCTCTCTATCATATTTATTTTTACATTTCACTCTTTTTCTCTCATATATATACACATATTTTTATTTTAAAATATTATTTTACTTTTATTTTATCATAAAATATAATAAATAAATATATAATTTCTCTCTTCAAAACTCACACCAAATTCAAATCCTAAATCAAATCCAAACCCCTCTTTAAACACCCTAAATGTAACATGATTTTTTTTAACAGCACTTTATTATACTTGTATCACCACTTACAAGTATATTTATTAAATATTATAGTTGAAAATTTTTCATGTTTATGGCGCCGAACAATGAATGTAACATGAAAATTATGCTTTCAAGTTCTGTCATCGTATCCTTTTAATCTTAGGGCCCGTTTGGTTTGAGAGTTATCACTCGCTAAAGGTTTTGGGTTAAAAAATAAAATTCAGCCGTTTGTTTGTGTTTTTGGGATTTAGGTTTAAAGATTTATCTTAAATATTTGAGGTTTTAATAAAAGATTTTATGACAAAA
>BQNB010179517.1:1459-12765 GCA_026074375.1 Tanacetum coccineum | reverse complement strand
TTTTGGACCAATATGTTAGTAGATTTTGGATGTTTAAAGTGGTGAAAAAGCTCAAAGTTTTAAAGAAGCCATTGCGCAAACTGCTTTATGATCAAGGGAATCTTCATGAAAATATCAAACACTTGCGTCACGAGCTGGATGCGGCCCAAAAAGCTCTTGATGCTAATCCATTTAATGTTACTGTTTGGGAAGATAAAGCAGCCTGTTTGCAAGCTTTTAATGATGCTTGTTCAAGAGCGATTCCCGAAGCAAAAGGCAAAGATTGAGCGGCTTCATGTTGGTGACTCTAAGACGGCGTACTTTCAAGGTGGTGAAAAGCCAAGCTACTATAAATCATATTGATAGAATTACCACATCTAGTGGTACTTGTGTTGATGGAGATCAGGTCTCGTTGGCGCTTATTGATCATTACACGACTTTTCTTAGTCAACAAGGAGTTACTCATCCTTTTTTATGAATGGGTGAATCATATATTAACTATCAAAATGAATATTTACAACCTCAATATGACCTATTTGTGTAGAGACATACCAAAGTTACCAAATAGATGATAATTGGAAAACAACGACAATTCAATATACTACATTTACAATGCTTAACAAGAAGAATACCAACACTACCATAATCCATCACCATTCAATCACCAATTCACCCAGGACTATATTTCCTCCATACTTTGATCACCCAAGTCACTAACGTAGCTACATCCTCACATCAGCAACCTAAAAACACAACATTATGAGGCCTCATTCCTCCATTCAATCCTACCATCCACTGGGTACATATCCAACACATGATTACATTTCCAATCTACTGTATCACCAATATTCCTTTCAATGCACCATCATCCTTATATTTTAAGACATATACCTTTAAAACAGATTAACATCATCATATGCGAACCAACACCTCTCCTCCAGTAGAATATCCTAAATATCTTGGACTACATTTTGCTCAAGATACTTAGTCAACTAATGTAATGTTGCTTCAGCTACGCATTATACTAGAGATCAAGCGCCTATTAGGCATCATCCAAACTACAAATATATCCTATTGGTAATATTTGATCTATTTATCCACTAGAAACCTTTCGTATGATAATTGTCTACTAACCCCTTGAAGCATAGCAGAAAATTGAATTTAGTTGCCAGACTAGGCACCACTAAATCAACAATATATTAAAACAAGGTGTTTTAATAATCATCATGGTATAAGGCCATCAGAATTCACATTCATTGTCATTTTATAAAGACTTGCAAACCACCTTTTTAATTAATGGTTTAGGGTTAATAGCGGTTAGGGTTTTTATGGTTTAGGGGTTAGGGTTTTTAGGGGTTATGATTTCCAGGGTTTATCGTTTAAAGGCTAGATACAAAAAAATATGTGAATACTCAATGTTAAGAACACGAAAAGTGTCAGTCACTTCCATGGATATCGGTAGATAGTTCGTTTAGTTATTTTTAGAACTTTAAGAGGCCTAGTTAGGAAAAGCCTATGGAAAGCCCATGAAGGCCCATCCATAGCAGGCCAAATAGGGTATAAATACACCTCTCCATACCATGGAGAGGTGGTTGGTTGTTCATTTTCTCACACACATAATATAATTCCATTTCCATTTATTTTATCTCTCTAAGTTCATCCAACCCACTCTCTCTCTCTCTAGTTCTTGCATAAATCAAAGATTACATATATTATACAATTGGTATCAGATCCATAGAGTGGTGTGTTTAGTTATTGTGTTTTCATTTTTGGTTCGTGTGTTTTTCTTGCAAAACTCATACTTTTCTTTATTTTTTTCATTGTTTTCGAAGCTTTAGTATACACTAAAGGATCATTTATTTTGGTAAATCTGATCTAGTATCTTTATGATATAGGTGTACAAGCTTAGAATCAAGAAAAATATCACTTTGTGTTCAAAAACCTTTATAAAGATCGAAATCTTGATTTTAAAATTTTCGGCTTAAAAACCTTAAAGTTTTTTTTCTTGTTCCTAAAGGGTTAGTAACACTAGTTGTATAAGATGTTTTCAAAAAACCGATCAAAAAAGTGTCGTTTTGTGTTTTTGAGATTCTGAGTTTCGTCACTGTTGGTACCGAACAACTATTATCGAACAACTCGTATCGAACAACTTGTATCGAACAACTATTTTCAGTTAGTACCGAACAACTCATATCGAACAACTATTTTCAGTTAGTACCGAACAACTCATATCGAACAACTATTTTTAGTTGGTACCGAACAACCTATACCGAACAACTCGATTTTAAAGCGTACCGAACAACTCAATTTTAGTGCGTGCCGAACAACTCGATTTTAGTGTGTACGGAACAACTCGATTTTAGTGTGTACCGAACAACTAGATTCTAGTGTGTACCGAACAACTCAAACTCAGTTTATACTGAACAACTTAATACCGAACAACTCAATTTTCAAAATTATACGGTTTATTTTGTTGACTTGTAAAATCCCATAAAACATTAACTTGTTTTTCCCGGTTTTGTCAAGAATTGTAAAATCCCATGTAGTTTTAAGAATATTCTCAAGATTTAAAAGACAACTTAATTAAACACAATTACTTTTTACCACCAATCGATCAATTAGTAATCTTTTTGATACCACTTTATCAATGACGACTCTTGCTGATAAGTCACTTCTCTCTGGTGGTGACAACAAACCACCGATGCTTGAAAACATTTGTATGACTCATAGAAAAGCATAATGGAACTTTATATGATGAAGAGACCACATGGTAGAATGATTCTTACTTCTGTTGAAAAAGGTCCAATTGTTTGGCCAATAATTACAGTAGATGGTGTAACCAGACTAAAGGAATATACTGAATTAACTGCCGCAAAAACCATTCAAGCTGATTGTGACATCAAAGCAATAAAAATCATTCTTCAAGGCCTTCCAACTGAAATTTATGCTCTTGTTAGTCAACATCGTATAGCCAAGGATATTTGGGAGAAAATTAAACTGCTCATGCAAGGAACGTCGTTAACGAAGCAAGAACGAGAATGCAAGTTGTACGATGAATTTGATAAGTTTACATACAAGAAAGGAGAGTCATTACACGAGTACTACTTGAGATTGACTTTGCTACTCAATGATATGAATATTTACAAGATGCCACTGGAGCAATTTCAAGTCAATACCAAGTTTTTGAATACTCTCCCTGCTGAATAGAGCAATTCCGTTACTGATGTTAAGTTGGTCAAAGACTTGTATACTACTAATATTGATCATATTCATGCTTACTTGGAACAACATGAACGACGTGTAAATGAAGTTCGATTGATGCCTGAACGCAACTCTGATCCTCTTGCTTTAGTTGCATCTCACCAAATGACATAGTCTCCTTATCAATCTCATCAACACTCTTACCAGAACTGTCAACATTAACAATATGTTTCACCATATCAATCTTCACAGTATGGATCACCTTTTGAATCTCAACAACACTCATTTAATCAATCATCAACACCTCATTCAATCACTTATCCTCCTAACAATTATCAAACCTCAGTTCACCACAAGGTTTATTCTCCATCATCCTCTATTCCTCAAATTTAATACTCTCCCATAGTCAACCACGGTCAGAATTTTCCCAATTAAACTCTGGTCTAACTATTCTAGTTTTCAAGCACGGTGATGATCCAATTGATGCTATCAATCATGTGATGTCATTCTTATCTGCTGTAGTCACTTCTCGCTATCCTACTACCAACTACCAGCTGAGGAATTCGTCAAACCCAAGGTAACAAGCTACCATTAATAATGGGAGAGTAACCGTACAACCAGTTCAGGGGAGACAAATTTCTTATGCTGCGGGTACTACAAGAACGTTCACTCCAGGAGCAAGTGTGAGTAACTCGGGGAAACAGAGGATTGTTACTTGTTATAACTACAAAGGGGAAGGACATATGTCCAAACAATGCACTAAACTAACGAGGAAACGAGATGATTCATGGTTTAAAGATAAAGTGTTGTTGGTACAAGCTCAAGCAAGTGGAAAAATTCTACATGAGGAAGAACTTACATGTTTGGCAGATCCAGGAATCCCAGAAGCTCAAGCCACACAAACTGTCATTACTCACAATGCAGCTTATCAAGCTGATAATTTGGATACATATGACTTTGATTGTGATGAACTTAATTCTGCTAAGGTTGCTCTCATGGCGAATCGATCTCATTATGGTTCAGATGTTCTAGCAGAGGTACATAAGCCTAATACAACTGATATGATGAATCAAGGTGTGCAGGTGATGTCGTCTTATGAATAGTCTAGTGTTGTGGATCATGCAGAGACTGAAATAAATAGTGATAGCAATATCATTCCCTATTCTCAGTATCTGCGTGAATCACAACAGGCAGCTGTTTAAAAAAAATTCTATAACTCTTCTGCTCATCTAGTTGACTATTATTATTTTCTGTGTTTGAACAACTTAGAACCCCAAGTACTCATTGCACCCAGCTTAATATGGAATTAAAGTGTCATGGAATAACTTTAAGTGATAAGCTTAAAAGATATAAAGAACAGGTTAAGGTTTTGAAAGAAGAACAAAGTGTTGAGTTAAAAGGTCAAAATAATTTTTCAGATTCACATGAACAGAATGCAGAGATTGAGCGTCTTAAGCAAAATCTTTCTGATCAATTAAGAGAAAAAGAATCTTTAATGAAAACAGTTAATGAGCTGAAAGAATATTTTAAGAACGAAGAATCTAGAAATATTAATAGGGAAATTGCTTTGGAAAAGAAGATCAAACATCTTGATAATATAGTTTATAAAAGAGGCCAATCTGCGCAAACTGTTCATATGTTAACAAAATCAAAGATTTTCTATGATCATTCCACCAAACAGGCTATAGGTTTTCAAAATCCTTTTTATCTGAAGAAAGCTCAGCAGTTAGAACCAAAGCTATATGATGGCAATGTCATTAAAAATACTTGTATTATTGAGATTCCTGATTCTAAAGAGACTTTAATGCTTACTGAAGAGAGTCGATCAAAAATGCTTTTGAAACAACAAGATCCAATGGTTTTAGAAAAGAAATTGAACACTAAACCAATTGACTATGTTGCTCTTAATAAACTTTCTTAATATTTCGACAAACGATTTGTTCCACAAATTAAATTATCTGCTGAACAAGCCTTTTTGTCTCATAATTTTATGCCCCCTTCAGACCCTTCTCCTTCTAGTACAATTAACAAAGTCGAAGTTCCAAAAGAACTTCCTAAAGTAAGTATGGTTAATACAAGCGCTTGAAAAATTGTCGTTAGAAGACATGCATTCTTGTGCTTGAGCAAGGTTGTTAAAGAAAGAACCACTGCCACAGCTATCACTGAGGGCACGTGGGGGTTTGAACACACAAAAGCTTGTTTTAGGGATGAAATTATTCCATTTATAAACGCACTTAAAGACATATTTAATAAATTCGATCAGGATCTCCTTGATGAACTTACTGAAGTCCAAACTATTTTTATTCAAATGGAACAGGCTGTCGAACAACATCGTTTAGAGTCAAAAACTTTTGAAGTTAAAATGAATTAGGTTTTAAATGAAAATGATTGACTCTTAGAATAAGCCATTAACAATGATATTGTAAATACTGTTATGAACTCTACTGTGAATAATGATTCTAGGAATATGCTTAAATGTAATAAGTGTCTCAAACTTGAGATTGAGCTTCTCAACAAAAAGGATTTCGTTGAAAAAGAGATTTATGATACACTTTTCAAAAATTATACTAATCTTGAAAAGCATTGCATTTCTTTAGAAGTTGACTCTCAACTTAATCTGGAAATTTTTCAAAGGGAAAATTCTGTTTCAAATCAAAGTGCTCCTAATACTGATTAATTCTTTGAATTAAACAAATTGAAAGCTCAGTCACAAGAGAAAGATAAGGTTATACTGAAGTTGAAAGAGAAGATTAAGTCACTGAGTGGAAATATGAATACTAATAAGGTCAAAATGGACATGGATGAAATTGAGACTCTTAACATTAAATTGGATCATAGGGTGTCAAAACTTATTGATGAAAATGAACATTTAAAGTAGACCTATAAGCAACTTTATGACTCAATTAAACCAGCACGTATTCGATCAAAAGAACAATGTGATGGGTTAATTAATCAAGTCAATCAAAAGTTTATGGAAATCTCTGATTGAAATGCAAAACTTCAAGAATAAGATTTGGTCACAACAGCTCTAAATAATGAATTAAGGAAACTTAAAGGAAAAGCTTTAGACAATAATGCTGTTACGACCCACTCTACTGATCCAGCAATGCTTAAGATTGATATGGAACCAATAACCCTTAGATTGTTGAATAAAAGAACTGCTCACTCTACCTATATTAAGCACACTCAGGATGAAGCTGCAATTCTTAGGGATCTAGTTGAACATGTTAAAGCAAATTATCCTCAAGATGCCGCCTTAGAGTCTGCCTTTAGGTATACTAAACTAATTCAGGAATTGCTTAAACACATCAGTAAAACTTGCCCTAGTATCAATAATTCTGGTGAACAATTAGTGGCTGTGACCCCAAAGAATAAGGACAAAAAGGTTAGATTCACCGAGCCAGTCACATCCTCAGCAAATACAAACACAAAAAGAGATTCGTCATCAAATCTAGCTTCTAACAAACCTGTGTTGTCTTCTACAGGAGTACAACAATCTACTAGTGCTAGCGGATCACAGCCTTCAAGCAATACAAAGAAAGAGAGGATTCAACGACCACGGAGTAGTAATCTGAAGAATAAAGTAGAAGTCCACCCTAGGAAAGTTATATCTAGTTTAAATAATAAGAATTGTGTTGTTAAACTTGATGAATCTGTAAATGTGCAGCATTCAAAGCTAAATGCGAATTCTGAATATATCCGTGTTACATATAATGATTGCATGCTTTCTGATAATTGTGTGAATTCTCTTGTTACATCTAAATCTATTATGAAAAAGTCTAAGAGAAAAGTTTAGAAACCAACGGGCAAAGTGTTCACTAAAACTGGATATATTTGGAGACCTACTGGTCAGACTTTCACAATAGTAGGAAATGCATGCCCTTTAACTAGGATTACCACAACTACTGAAAAGCCATCTAGGAAACCAATAACTCTAGAAGCTGAAGCTCCCAAGCATGGGGTAACATTGGTTTATTCAAGGAAACCTAGGAAAACTAAATCTACTGATCCTGTTAGCAAACCTAAGATAATTAAATCTACTAACAACAAGGAACCCAGTAAATCATGGGGATCCACAATTTCCAATGTTCCATCTTCTTCTCTTGATGTTTGCAGGTCGTCCAAATTGTTCTCTGGTATTTGGACTCCAGCTGCTCCAAGCATATGACCAGAGATCGCTCTCAGCTCACCAATTTGGTCAGTAAATTCTTGGGAACAGTCAAATTTGGCAATGATCATGTGGCAAAGATAATAAGTTATGGAGATTATCAGATTGGGAATGTTACCATATCAAGGGTTTACTACGTGGAAGGACTCGAACATAACTTATTCTCTGTCTGGCAATTTTGCGATTCGAACCTTGAAGTTGCTTTTCGTCAACACACCTGCTTCCTTCGTAATCTAGAAGGTGTTGATCTATTGACTGGAACTCGAAGGGACAATCTGTATACACTATCTCTTGGAGATATGATGACGTCCTCCCAGATATGTCTCTTGTCAAAGGCCACAAAGACTAAGTCTTGGCTATGGCACCGAAGGTTGTCTCTTTTAAACTTTGGTGCAATCAACCATTTAGCTAGACACGTTCTTGCTCGTGGTCTCCCTAAGCTTAAATTTGAAAAGGACCATCTGTGTTCTGTATGTGCTATGGGAAAAAGTAAAAAGAAAACCCACAAACCCAAAACTGAAGACACAAACCAAGAAAAACTATATCTCCTGCACATGGATCTTTGTGGACCAATGCATTTCACAAGCGTTAATAGAAAGAAGTACATCATCTTCATCGTTGATGATTACTCTCGGTTTACATGGGTTAAGTGCCTAAGGTCAAAAGATGAAGCTCCAGATTTAATAATCAAGTTTCTCAAGATGATCTAAGTGCGACTTAAGACACTTGCCCGGCGTATCAAAACAGATAATGGAACTGAGTTTGTTAATCAAACATTGCTTGAATATTATGAGAAGGTTGGCATCTCTAATGAAACATCGGTTGCTCGCTCTCCACAGCAAAATGGTGTCGTTGAAAGACGTAATCGTACGCTAATTAAAGTTGCCCGTACAATGTTAATTTATGCAAAAGCTCTGTTATTCTTATGGGCTGAAGCAGTTGCTACCGCCTGTTACACCCAAAACCGTTCCATGATATGCCTTCGTCATGGTAAAACACCATATGAGCTTCTACACAACAAAACTCCCGACCTATCGTTTCTTCATGTGTTAGGTGCACTTTGTTATCCAACAAATGATAGCGAGAATCTGGGAAAGTTACAACCAAAAGCTGACATTGATATTTTCATTGGCTATGCACCCACAAAGAAGGCATTCCGAATTTACAACAGATGTACCAGACGAATAATTGAAACAACTCACGTTGATTTTGATGAGCTGACTGCGATGGCTTCTGAACACAGCAGTTCCGAACTCGCACTTCATGAAATGACTCCTGCAACAATCAGTTCATGATTCGTACCAAACCTTCCTCCTTCAACACTGTTTGTACCACCATCAAGAACTGAATTTGATATTTTGTTTCAACCACTATTTGATGAATTACTCAATCCCTCACCAAGTGTTGATCAACCAGCTCCTGAAGTAGTTGCTCTAGAACATGCTGATTCAACCTGTTCTCCTTCCTCAACAATTATTGATCAAGATGCACCACCTGCTAGTGATTCTCAAACTACACCTGAAACTCAAACTCCTATCACTTCTAATGATGTTAAAGAAGACAATCATGACTTAGATGTTGCACATATGAATAACGATCCGTTTTTGGTATTTAAATTCCAGAAAACAATTCTGAAGCATCTTTACTTCGGAGGTTATTCCATCTATTGTGCACACTGCTATTCCATACTTAGAACACATTACCAAATGGACCAAGGATCATACCTTAGAAAACATTATCGGTGAACTCCAAAGACCTGTCTCCACACGACTACAACTTCATGAACAAGCCTTTTTTTTACTATAATGCCTTTCTCACATCAGTTAAACCTAAGAACTACAAAGACGCACTAACTCAAGCATGCTGGATTGAAGCAATGCAAGAGGAACTTCACAAATTTGAACATCTCGAAGTCTGGGAACTCGTTCCTCGTCCTAATAAAGTGATGGTCATTACTTTAAAATAGATCTACAAGGTAAAACTTGATGAATTGAGAGGAATTCTAAAGAACAAGGCTCGTTTGGTTGCTCGTGAATACCGTCAAGAAGAGGGAATTGATTTTGAGGAATCTTTTGCTCCGGTGGCTAGAATTGAAGCTATCAGAATATTCCTCGCATTTGCTGCTCACAAGAATATGATCGTCTACCAAATGGACATGAAGACGGCATTTCTAAATGGTATTTTGCGTGAAGAAGTTTATGTCAGCCAGTCAGATGGGTTCGTGGATCAATTCAATCCAAATTATGTATACAAGCTTAAGAAGGCTCTTTATGGGTTGAAACAAGCTCCGCGTGCGTGGTACGATCTATTGTCGAACTTTTTACTCACTCAAGATTTCTCCAAGGGTACTGTAGATCCCACACTTTTCATTAGAAGATAAGGCAATGACATCCTCCTAGTATAAATCTATTTCGATGACATTATCTTTGCTTTTACCACACCTGAACTCTGTGACGAATTTTAAAAAATATTGTGTTCTAAGTTTAAGATGTCGATGATGGGAAAATTTTCATTCTTTCTTGGATTACAAATTTTTTAGAATCCTAAAGGCATCTTTATAAACCAGTCTAAATACTCTCTTGAATCTTTAAAGAAATACATAATGGAATCTAGTGACCTCATGGATACTCCCATGGTGAAGAAATCCAAACAGGATGACGATCCACAAGGGAAAGCCATTGACCCTACACACTATCGTGGAATGGTTGGCACCCTTATGTATATGACAGCCAGTAGACCAGACCTAACAGTTGCTGTATGCATGTGTGCCCGGTATCAGACAAAGCCTACTATTAGCCCTAAAATATGGTGACTTATCTGGAATTACATTTATCATTTATAGTTGTGTCGGGTTAGTTTAGCTAGTAAAGCCCAGGACTATAAATACCCCTTCTATACTTCCATGGAGGAGTGAAGCTCACTTTTGTAAAAAGTGTGTGTGTGTGTTTTCTTCCTTTTTCTCTCTACAACACACATACTCTTCCAATCTCATTTCACCTTTTCTCTCAATAATGAATAAATTCATTTTCCACTTTACTCGGCCTCCGGATCGTTGTTCATAAGGTGAATCTAATACCAACAATTGGCACCAAAGCATAGGGGGAATTCGTGTTGTTAATCACTAATTCGTGTGGTTAATAAGCTTAAATTTTCGTGGCTTATTTTGTAGAAAAAGGCCACGGCTCAAAAAAAATTTGAGCTTATTTGGTTGTTAAACATGTTCTATTCTTGTTCTACATGTCAAACCAATGATATTGGTACCATTCCATGAGACGCACAAGCTACTAGATCGATTTTAAAGCCAAAAAAGGTATGGTTTTTTTTTTCGTGTTCTAGGCGGCGGTTTGGTCCGATTTTGATGTTCTACAAGAAAATTCGTGTTAGTATATGTTTAATCATCTCCTACCAACTTAGTTTTAAGCATACAAAGCTTATTTGCGTGGTCAAATAGCTTAATTGGTTGAAACTTGCTTATTTCGAGATGAATGTTCATGGTGGCGGGTTAATTATTATTTTATTTTCTTGGTGGCGGTTTGACAAAAAGTACAGACAAGACCCGCATTTTAAGGAAAAAGTAGGTGGCGGTTTGACCAAAGTCAATAGCGGTTTGATTTAAAATAATATTTTATTGGCGGCGGTTTGCCTTTCTACACACCGGTTTGAGCAGGTTAAGCGGCGAGTTGATTATTTTATGAGCAAAATGAAATGTTACTCTGCCAAAATTCAAAAATCCACAGCGGGTTGACAATTTTCTAAGTGGCGGTTTGTTAAAGTAGGCGGCGGGTTGAGAAAGTTAAAACGGCAGCGGTTTGCTTATTTAATTATAGGCAGCGGGTTGCTATAATAGCCGGCGGTTTGGTGCAAAACAAGGCGGCGGGTTGCCTAAACTTTGGTGGCGGGTTGGTCACTAACTAGGCGGCGAGTTGCCTACATTTTGGTGGCGGTTTGGTCGCAAAAA